>PVKM010004846.1:0-50353 GCA_004027735.1 Carollia perspicillata | reverse complement strand
CAAACAGGCAGATTTTTGTAAATCTCTGGGGCTGCGTCTGCATGAGAACAGATTTCCCTGAACCATGTTCCTTGTCCCTGACGGCTCGCATTCCTCCACAATGAGCCAAATTATAAAACTGAATCTGCTATCTTCTTGCTCTGTGAAAGGGAAACTTCTCATTAAAGACTCTTTCCCAGGCCCTCTAAGACCACGGGCACGTGGGACCCTATCACCTGCTGGAGAAAGGCTTCCTAAACATGTTTTAAAGCTTCTCGTGCCTACAACATGCAAAAATATTTTTATCACTGGAGGGCCATTTCCATCTCGGACCTGCAGAGATGAAACAATAAAAGCACCTGCTAATGTTCACAGCATATTTAACTTGCTGAGAAAGTCTAAGTTACTTGGATCCCCAATAGTGAATTAAAGATCTATCCAACAATATCTGGCGAATCTCAAGTTCTATAACTCACTCACTTATACAATCGTTTGCACATGACATAGAAGCCAACACATTATATATGTTCTTTTCACTACTCAGCCAGAAAAACAAAATCGGGACAACTGTAATAGAACAACAATAAAATAAAATAAATGTATCTGGATTTATTTTAGTTACTACATTATGTTATTTCCAACAAAAGCCTGCATGGTTAAGGAGAGCCAATAACTTTAACATAGCCAGGAAATATTACTCCCTAAAATGTTCGGGAAAGTAAAAACAGTTTTAAAGATAAATCTTCCCATCACTTCCTCCAAAGGAAAAAAAAAAAAGTCCAGTATTCTCTTAACCAATAACTTATAAGTCAGGAAATGTTCTAAATGTTTTACAAATGTTAACTTATTTAATACTGATGATACCCCAGTGAGGCAGATGCTACCAGGATCTGCATATATGAGAGGGAGAACATCAAAGCCCAGAGGGACCTACGGCGTTGGAGGGTTGGAGGGCGAGTGACGGCAGCAGGGCTGGGCAGAGGGAGACCCTGGCTGCAATGAAGCCTCATGGCAAAGCCTCAGCCAAGCTTGCAGTTATCTCTGGATCTGGAACTGCCCCTCAGAACTGCCCCAAACTGGACCGAGAGAGTCAGGACTTCCTAACCTTGCGTAAATCAATCTTTGAACGCCAAGCTTCCCTGTGACGAGGGTCATGTTCTTGAGGAAGGTTTTTTTTCCCACCGCTGAAGGGGGCTGGAAAATCCTCAAATGGAGCTGATGGCTGAGAACTATCAGCTACCAGGATTCCTTGCAGCTGTGGAGGCAGGTCTTTCATTCCTGAAGGGGCGTTTCAGTGGCACCTAACTGAAGGGAAGGCAACCCTCATGGGATGTTTTAACTCCACTACCTCAGTAACTGGAGCCTAACTCTGGAAAATGATGTAAAACACCTGCCTCAGAATGATCCCACCCTTAAGACACAGGAACTGGGATGTTTACACAGACACTCTCAGGAGTCATTGGTTGAGCCCTGCTAGTTCAGTGGGTTACAGTCATACCTATATACCAAGGTCGTGGGTTCAATCTCGCATCTCGGCACACACAAGAATCAACCAATGGATGCAAAAAATAAGTGGAACAACAAATCGATCTCTCCTTCTCTCTCAAAAAAAAAATCAATCAATGAGAAAGTATTTTTTAAAAAGAAGTCCTTGGTTGAGGTCTACTCCTAGAGCTTTGTTATTCTCCAGTGACAGTCCTGCTGGTCTGTCTGCACATGGTAGAGATTGCTTCCCTGGCTCTGGATGGAAAGCTCAGACATGTAAATGTTGATGTTGACGATGGAAGTGAGCTGAGCCCCCAGACAGAGTATGACTGTAGGCTGTGATGGGCACTGACAGTGTGTGTCACAGTTACACACAAATAGGAAAAGTAAACCAAGCCATTTTTTAATTTTTATTTAGCAAAATGTATTAGCATTAGTGGCATCAATGAACCAATCTTTATTAAATTTAACAATAAAATTTTATAAAATTACTGATTGATTCATGAGCCTCTCATAAACACTTGGAAGGCTTACAAAACATTAGCTTCGATTCAATAAAAGTATTTTAAATGATCTAGGCACAGCTGGGATTTTGAAATGGATGGAAACTTTAAAATAAAATAAAATATTGATTTTTGTGGTGATTAATGAGACTAGAGATATATTGTTGGGTTTTATCGAAGAGGGACAATTTTCCTCAAGCTTTGTTTCCTTTAGTTTTGTTTTAGTTGACCAGATTTCATTTGGTCTTTATAAAAGCATTTCAAGTAACATAAAATTCATCTCTGTCAAACTTCTGGAAATTGGGCATGGAGGAGGCAGGCAATCTCCATCACAGATTCCACACAAAACAAGGCCTACGGGAGTGAAAGTACTCTTATGCAGACATTTCTCTCTAGTTTACCTTCCTCGAGACCCAAAATCGGAATTCTCCAAAGCTAAAGTTTTAGGTCTCTTCTGTTCTAACGTCCTACTCAGGAGAGTACTTGCCTAACATCAACTCGTGTTTGCACTACAAACCCCAATGCCTTTTCGTTAGTGGATGCTGAAACCAAGACGGATCATAGCAGAGCCTGAGAGGGAGATGCACTGCAAACTGGCAGGCGAGCATCCCTCCCCTCCTCTCCGCCCCTCTGCTTAGATTCTTACTGAACCTCTTCCCTTTACCTCCTTCGCCCAATTGGGCATATCAAGCTTCCTCCACAAATGCTAGCATCAGGATTTTAGTAGGTCAAAGTAAGTGGGTACAGAAAAATATACTATGCTAACATTAATTCAACAGAAAGTGGGAGTAGCTATAAGTTCAGATAGTGCAGAATTCAGAGAAAGTAAAGTTATCAGAGATACCAAGGTGCATTACATAGTAAGAAAAGGATCAATTCTCCAAGAAGACATCATAGTCCTACATGTGTCTGCACCACAACACAGAATGTCCAAATACATGAAGCAAAAACATACAAAACTGCAAGGAGAAATACATCAATCCATTTTATAGTTGGAGACTTCAACACCCATCTCTCTGCAATGGACAGATCCAGTAGTCAGAAAATTAGGAATAACGAAGTTTAACTCAGAAGGTAGAGAATAAAGTATGTTACAAAAATGAAGATCACATAAAAAAATTTTAACTGTTCTTTGGTAAACATATTTGGTGGTGAAACATTCCATTTATTATGAAGAAACCATTATTAATTATAATTTATTAGTACTAATATTTATATATTTATATTATATAAAATATATAACATACAACTTTATAAATTACAAATTATAAATTAAATTTTGTAATTTATGCAAATGTATATAGTTTTAATGTAATATACTTTATATAATATAAAAATGTATTACACTGATAAATTATTAATACTTATTAACTTACTAATACTAAGCTGTTATTCTATAATATGGGATTAAGCAGATGAGTAATTATGAAATATTAAAATGCCATCATTCCTGTTTTTGAAAACCAGGATTCTTTATGTTTAAAGAAGAGTGTAAAAATGTAGAAGAGTTTAAGTAAAAATCCCATAGTCCTATGTTAGAATTGGAGGTATCATGAATTCTGGAGTATTTTGTATTTTAAAAGATTCTACACACACACACACGCACGCGCACACACACACACACACACACACACAGAAAGGATTATTGCCATTTGGAACAACAATGAATGAATTGGCCCAGGGACTAGCAAACAGTTTCATAAAGTTGTAGACGGTAAATACCGTAGGCTTGGCAGGGCACAGGGCATAATTAAAACTACTCAGCTCTGTTTTCAGAGCAAAAGCAGCCTTAGAGAACACATACAAAGGGGCCTGGCTGTGCTGTTACGTACAGAAACAGGAGTTGGTCAGATTTGGTTCTCAGAGGATTGCTGACCCCTGAATTAGGCAATAAGCATTCATGGCTGCTAAAGTCACAAAATGACAGTTATAATTTGCCTTTTGATGAAAGGACACAATAAGTCTGATCAGGCTTTTAGACCCAGATGCCAATAGACCCAGATGCCAATGTACAAGAAATACACAGGATGGAGGAGGATGTTAAACAGGTCAAGTGTGAGAAACTCTACGGGCCAAACTACGCAAGTCCTTCAAGAAAAGTGGTAAGCAAAAAAATGAGGTGGAAGAAACAACCTGATGAATAAACTAAGATTCTGAGTACATATAAAATTGTTTTCAAAGGGCAACCGTTAAATAATCAACTAAAGCATCAATGGAATTTTTTTTCCTAAAAAAAGTTCCTGAGGACTTGGTAGTACTTCCAACCTTGCATTGGCTCCTTCAGCTTACAGACGAGGAGATATTTGTTTACTAAGGCAGCTGAGCAGTAAACATGGTGTTGGCCGCACACACCTGTCAGGGGACCAGTCTTCACGCTGGACATCTGGTGCCAGAGGAAGGTGGGAGGCGTTTGCCTTTGATGGCCTTGTGATATCCCTTTTCAAAAACTCTCTTTCATTACCTCGCTCACACTCATTAAATCCTGTCTTGCTAATTGTTTGCAATAGATGATAAAGTTTTTTGAGATTTGTTTTTCTAACTATCACTTCCATTACATCAGTGTAAGGGATTTGGGAAAGTGAAAACCCTGTACGACGTAAAGAAATGATGTCATTCCCATTATATCGATAGCTAAGGTGACTGAATGACGTATTGTCTAAAGAGGGACACTTTTTAAAGGGAAAGTTAATTGTGCCATAACAATGAGGATAAAATAGGATTATCCCAAGCAAACTGAGAAGTATGGGCACTCTTGTAATAGTGGGAATATTTATGGACCAGAAAGAGCTACATAAGTGTAAATTAAGTCATGTAGGTAGCTCATGCCGCACCGCCCACTTTAGCTGGCTCTGTCTCCATGTCATGTGCCTCTCTGCTCCTGCACTTGGCTGGGACTTGCAACAAGTTAATGTGCACATTTCTGGGTGGTGCTCCACCACTTCTAAGTCATTTCATGTGTAAAAGCAGGTGTCTATAAACAGTGTCATCTGAAGGGCCTGGGGGTCAAAGGCCCCCTCGCACACAACCAGCAACTCACGGGATATTGTAGAAGATGTTTTTTCTCCTGTCTGATGCTGTTTACTCCCCTGTGAATAGAGGCTTTGAACCAGAGGTTTCTCAGAATATATTTGAGCTTCATTTCTTAACCTGAGCATCTTGGGTGTGTAAGTACACAAATTCACTCACCCCCTTTGTCAATACGCATGTGTCAAATGCAAAGAAGGAAGGAAAATGGGTATCCTCCAAAGACAAACTTCCGGTACCTGGTATCACTGAACTCACCCAGTCCAACAAACATGAGTTTGTTGACCTTAGTCTTAAGTATTTCTTAAGAAAAATGCTGCTGCAAAGCCATTCCAGTAACATGAGACCTTTAGAGCCAGAAAGTTCTGATCCTTTTCAATTTGCTATTTCTTGGGAGAATAGGATATCAGGAGTTCAAACGGGAAAGCGAACTGTAACTTGACGTGTAGAACAGATCTTCACTAGTTCCTTCACCCACACATTCAACCTGCCTTCACTGCTGCACTTTTCCTTGCTGGGGGCTACAGCGATGCCCTAGGGGACCACGTATGAGAAGCTCTGATTGGCCCTTGTTCTGTAACAAGGCCCAAAGGTAAACAGCAATTGACTTTTTGAGAGGTTAATGGTATGAGGCTGAATGGTCTGAACTGCAGGAGGAGCAAGTATAAGATTCACTGATTTAAACCCACAGCTGGCATTGACTAAGTTCTGCAAAATGTTGCAGGCTGCCACCTCTGCCTTGGGAGCAGACTGGAGTCTAAATCACATAGACAAGTGAGACCCGCAAGTTTCATGAGACCAAGGGACAAATGTAGAATGAGGAACTGAAATAAAGTTCAGCATCCACTACTGACTTTGAAAACAAAACGTAACCCAGAAAAGTCTTCCTTGAAGACCTGGGAATGCATCTAAAGTTGTCAATAAGAGCTTAGCTGCCGAATAGCATTGTCTGCGCAGAGAAACAATGCGTGCATTGACATGACCTCTGCAGACAGGTGCCGCTTCCAGATTGCTCGGCCCCCTCCTTCGGAGTGGCCGCCCCAGGCAAGTCTGGAACAGCAGAGCGCTCCACAGTAAGAGTCTTAGTACGCGTTGGTAGAGAAGGAGAGAAAAAGAAGCAGAAATTGTTTATTAGCTTCTTTTCTACATTCTTTTCCCTTTCATTCCTGCAAAAAGGTAGGACATTGTCATATATATGTATTTCTCCCTTACCACTTATACATATTGCTGTTATAGTGCTTACCACTTTATAGTCTAACCTGGAGTCTGCTGGTCTGTCTCCCTACAGTAGGTCGTATGGGTGTTCCAAATGGCCTCCTGTGCTTTTTGTCACTGGACTTTGCAGCTCCTCCCTGACAGCGATGGAGCTTATTCTTTATCCGCTCCACCCCTGCCTTGGATCTAGGCTCTCCTTTAGACTCTCTCTTGGCCAATAGAATATGGTAGAAGGGACTTTGAGGCTGTATCTCAAGAAGTTTTATTTATTGCCATCATTGTCTTGGATCCTCACCATCATGTGATCAAGCCTGGGCTGGCCAGCTGGAGGTGAGAAACCACATGAAAAGTATCGCAGTCTCACCTCTCCTAGCTCAGGCCCTCTTTGCCAGTTCCCTGTGTGAATGCCAGCTGATGACAGATAAACGGCTGGGCTCAGCAGAGTTCAGGTAAGCCTGGCTCAGACAAAGAAAAACAACACAACCATTGGCGAACAAACTCATGAGTTAAATAAATACTGTTCTATGATACTGAGGTTTGCTGGTTATTTGCTATGCAGCATTATTATGTCAATAAATATTGGCTCTACCTCCCTACTAAAATTATTCACACAGAACAGATCTCAACATATGACAGATGAGTTAAGGAATGAATTATTATGGGAATGAATGAATAAAAGAAAATGATACCATAAACGGGATGATGCGATGTTTAAATGAATTCTGCTTCATTAAATACAGAGGAATGGTGAATTATCATCTTCTGTTTTTCTAACTGGAAACACTTCCTCTGCCCTGGCCCATCTTGGAATGCCTGACTGACTGTTCTGCTGACCCCGTGCGACCAGCTGCGTCCACCCCACCTCCCAGCTGAGGGTAGGCAAGCATCAGAGCAGCACAGAGAAATGGTACAAGACTGGACAGTGTCTGCCATTATGGTCCCTGATGTAGCAAGCAGGTTAGTGGTGGTCGTTCACTGATGATTTTGCCAGGGGTGGAGGAAAGTGAATAAACAAGTATGCTTTGAAATGAAAGAAAGAAAAAGGGAAGCTTCTCTTCCTTCTCCTAAGATATTCATGCATGCACACACATGCACACACAGCACAGCTATTGCCACACAACACATAAAAGTTCCCCCCCACAAAAAAAAAAAAAAATAAATAAAACTCTGTGATGGATAGATACAATAGAATCTGCAGCCAAGCAGACCAGAATATACTCAAGAAAAGCTCTAGTAAAGATCAGATGACATGATACAGCCCTATCTTCTTGTGCAGAGTTGAAGGGAAATAGGCTGTCCTACAAGTATGAAGGGTGGAGGCCTCATTCTGAGGGCGAGGCGTGTGATGAACATCAGCTGGTCAAAAACAGGCAGTATGTGGACTAAGCCCACATTGATCCAGCTGTACAGGGCACAGGTATTATTCCATAAAGATGGACTCATAAAAATATTTTCCTCCTTGGGATGGTAAATTTATAGTGCATTTTTCTGGTTTTAAAGCTCTGTAGAGTTAGTGAGACCTTCAAACCACTATTTACAAAGGGTTACGCTTCACACTGTAACTTCTCAGGCTTGCAGAGGCAAGGGGGTGGGGGAGATTTTCCCCCTTGTCACCCAATCCCCAAACAGTCACCGACAGTTGCAGGAGCCTGAGCCACAGCTGTGTCGTTGGGGCTCACACTGACTTCTAACGCAGCCCACTTTTCCAGCTTTATTTCTCACTCCCGCCTCCTGGCTGAAAACCATTTCCCACAAGCTCACTGCTCCTGCTCCTGTCTTGTTTTTCCAACAGGAAGTCTGAGGCTAGCCCCTTAGAAAGTTCTCCTTGCTGTTGCTCCATTCATTGATGGGGTGGACGCCAGGGATTCCTCTTGCCTCTCCCGTCTCCTCAACAAGCAAGGCAGGCGCTGTTTAGGGACCCCTCTCCCAGGGCAGGCGTGCTGCTCGGAGGGTTTGCTTCAAGGCTTCTCCCTTCATAGAATCGGTCACTGAGCCAAACAAAAGCAGAATACAACTCACACTGACATTGATGGCACTTTGTACCTAATGACTCCTATACTACACTTCCTAAATTACTCTCATAAAACACTGAATTTGAAAAGCCATTTTTCTCAACTGCCACTAATACGCTCATCTTATTTCGCTCTGTTGCACAATTGAGCGTGACCGATGTAGGCAGTTTTGGTGTGTTAAAAATTTTCCTTGATGCCTGCTTTGCAGGCTAAAAAAATTTTTTTTCTTCAGCTGGAGGCAAACTAAATTTTCAATGACCCGTAACAATCTGATTTTAAAAATTCATCCTCCCAGTGGTTTTTGTCTTATAAACAGAGAAGTAGACCCTAGGCTTGAGAGTGATTTCAGAGTTTGCAACAGAGAGGGGATCTTCCAATACTCAATCTTGTGAACAAGGAAGAGAAATCTGTCCCTTGTGCCCCAAGATGGAGATTGGGTGCACTCCTGAGGTGGAGTGGGGCTAAGCCGGGGTCCAAACAAGAGCAGGGCACCTATGTGGTTATAAGATTAGGGCTTTGAAAATGCTGATATTTTATCTGTTTTTAGTTAGTGCCAGGGACATTCCACAGTAAGTGTTATTCAGGAAGGAAGCCCAGGTAATAACCTTGCTCTTCAGCCATTTCATCTGTAAGCCTTAGGCATTCTCATGTGATCCTGCAATACTGACACCATTGACTGGACAAGGGGCCGGGCCCACAGACCAAAGTAATGGCTCTATAGCAGGCTTATCCTAACTGCACTCATAAACATGGTCTTCATTCAAGATCCGGGTTACTGGAAAAAAGGAACAAGAAGAAGGAGGAGAATAAGAAGGAGAAAAGAGAGGAAAAAGAAAAGAAAAAGCAAACGTTATCTTAAAAAACCAAAATTGGTATTTTACTTTTTTAAGATTTTATTTATTTATTTTTAGAGAGAGGGGAAGGGAGGGAGAAGGAGAGGAAGAGAAACATCAATGTGTGGTTGCCTTTCATGTGGCCCCCACTGGGGACCTGGCCTGCAACCCAGGTTTGTGCCCTGACTGGGAATCAAACTGACGACCCTCTGGTTTGCAGCCTACTCAGTTCAATCCACTGAGCCACACCAGCTAGGACCAAAATCGGGTATTTTAGAAGGTGGAGATGATGGCAGTAGAGAAGTGACTCCCACAGCTATTTGGGGGAAGGGGGCAGAGATTTTAGCTACAGTCTGGAGCTCTTAAAGCTGAGGACACAAGTGTGTGTAACAGAAGCACAGATGACACAGGGTGCTCATTCATGCACATCTCATGAATTAATGCATTCATTTCTTCACTTTACAAACATTAACTGAGGAACTACTACATTTTAGGGCACTAGGCACAGTGCTAGATGCTAAAGCTACTGGAATAAGTAAGATAAAATTCACGTCTTACCGGATTCACGGTCCAGGGGAAGGGACATACCCATCTAAACAATTACAATAAGATTCCAAAGGTTGACAAAAGTAAATCATGTTTGATTTCATCTTGGTTTTCTTTCAATTAGTCATTCATTCACCATCTATTGAGTCCTTGGTTCCAGGCACTGTTCTCAAACACAAGGACATGAAAATGAATAAGGTCCTGGACCTCTCCCAGTAGGAAAGATGCCATCTCACACACCGATCACAGCCCAGCTCGGGATGTGCTGTTCACAGTGGCACAGCCACAGAAAACCAGGCAAGTGACTCTGCTGGTGTGAGCTGAGAACAGGAGTGAAGACAGCCCTTTACTCTGACGGATAGCAAACCCTAACCAGCCAAACAAGTCTGCTCTGCAGGTTAAAAGGTCAGGGACCTTTAGAGAGCAGCCACAGTTATTTGTGAATGAGCTCTCTTTCTTTCTACATCTGGTTTCTAACATAGTTCAGGAGTGAGGTGACGATCTGGCCACACATTTCCTCATGTCAGGGCTCTAGGCTGTCAGCCATGGGACCAACCGAGGTTGGATGGCACTTGCAGAATGATCAGCTGTCAGGAAGAACACACCAGAGAGAAAGGTCAACGTGGAGGGCCCTAATTTTAGAAATTGGATGGACAAGGAACCCCTTAACCATGCCTAACCTTTTCTTCTAAAGATACCAAGTTACCCCGAGAAATGCATCTTGTTCAGTTTTTAAAATATTTTGTAATGGGCAGTTTGTTGTGGAAAAAACTTAAATCCATTGCCTCCATTCTTCTTATGGTAGAGGAAGTTGATTGACTAAGAATATTTAGGACTAAGATGGTCCATCCCCATGGCTTACATCCCTCGAATGGTAAGGAGTAGTTGCCATGGTTGGGTGGGCGGTGCAGGGGAGAGAAGGCAGTTACTAGTTTCCTTTCTGATGTAACTTTTTGTTTCATGTAGAAAATAAAATTGCTTATTTTTCAACATTCCTATTATCTGATTGGTTTCTTGCTGCCTATAACTAATTCTCTCCCCTAACCTTCCCAGAGAGGTATTAAATTTATTTTCTAACACAGTGTAACAGGATGTTAAATTGGCATTCCAGCTAAGCCATAGCAATATATAAAATACAAAATTCCAAAGAGAAGTGCAAATCAAAATGCAGATTTTTAAAGGAGATATCAGAAAACCAGTCAGGTGGGTCTAAAACCACAAAAGGGGCTAAAAAGGGTCAAGAGATTGGAGATGAAGATATGATTTGTAAAGAAGATAGAATTTGCTAGGCTGTTTCACCTTTTCTAAGGAAAAGGGTGGGGGCTGTTCTTTGCAAAAAGGGCGTCACTCAGACAAGTTGGAGGGCTTGAGATGTGTTGCCTGGAGTGAGAGAGATGATAGGACTGAGATCTGACCGGTTTAAAGCAAGGCAGGAGAGCCAGTTGGTGAGCTTGGGCAAAGGAGTAATGTTATTACAAAAGTAGCCCAAAGAGGAACACCAGCTCCAAACACTTGCCCACCTTACAATAGAATCAGGGCTAGTATAAAATTATCTGCCCCCTTTTCCTTTCCTCCCACTGAGCTCTATTCCAATAGCCCACAGCATCAGTAATAACTGCTTGCAAGCGGCAGATATGTGGGCATGAAGGAGAGCAAAAATACCTGCCCCTCTTCCTGAGCAGCTGGTCCGCCTCAGGTGGGGGGTGGAGCCTGAATGTTAAACCAAATGCAGAGTTTTAGTTACAGTCTGGGACTGGATGTTCTAATTTACAGTGAAAGTCTCAAGCTCAAGTGTTCAAATTTCTAGTCTTTCTCTATTTGCTTTTATTTCTGCTTTCAACTTGCGAATTTTTTCTTTGCATTCATCTCTTTTTAGTAAGGCTTTGCTGAAATCACTGGGAAAGCCTATCAGTGTGACTTTTTCCAAACCCTTCCTCGATGCTATAGTCTGTGTCCAAGCTATAGGCATGGTCTGCCTTGCAAGTCTCCAGAGGACAGTTTTGCTAAATGTTTTGCATATGAAAATAGACACTTTTTTTGGACCATAGGAAATGTCTTATTCTTGAGTGGAAAGTGGCTATGCTCCAAACACCAAGCAGTGATGTAGAGACCCAGTCTCTTTCTGTATGGCCCCCAAATGCCATCCTGAGCCACCAGGGTCATTTCTGCATGGAGTCTGTTAGACGGGGAAGAATATAAAACATTGTAAGTTAAGAACAGTTATGATCCAGAATTCCTTTGGCCAGAACCCAGTCACATGGCCACATGTAGCTGCAAGAGAAGCTGGAAAATACACAATCTATCTTTTATGCAAAGGAAGAAGAAAGTTTCACAGGCATGGTGAACAACCAACCTGTTTCTATCAGTTTTTTTTTTTTTTTTTAAGAGTGAGGCAATTTGCTACAAGATCTTCTGGAGAATTTATCCAGAAGAAAGCGGGGGAGGGGGTGGAATTCAGTCACTAAAAAGTTGTAAAGCAACATGGAAAACTGGAAGACAAAAAAGTAGTGTTGTGATCACATCCCTGATCTGGGTTTGTTGGAAGCACAATTTTCAGCAGGCAAATGCACACCACCAGTTCCATTTTCTCTTTGGAAGCATACCTCTTGAAGGTCTCCAGGCTACTTTTTAGTCTGGACTGATTGTTCTCAGATCTGTTATACAGCTGTCAGGCTGGGACTTCCCATCACCATTGCCTGGATGGACCCTTCAGCTTGCTCCTGTTTGGTAGCCCCTTTTTCTAACCAGGCCCACAGCCTTCCCTCCATTCTGTTTGATCCCGCTCTTTAATGGAGCATATTCTCAGTAGTGTCTTGGGAAGAACTGCACAGGTGACCCATTTTTTCAGATCCCACATATCTGAAAATACTATTGTACATTCACAATTGATGGATAGCTTGGCTGAGATAGGATTCTAAGACGCAATTCATTTTTCTTCAGGATTTTGAAGGGACTGCTTCATTGATTACCGTCTTCCAGACATGACGTGTTTTTTTCTGTCTGGCCACTTTCAGGCTCTTCCTTGGATCCTTGGGGTTTTAAAATGTGATGCTGTTATGTGTTGATGTTGATTTTTTTTGTCATTTACTTCTGAGCACTGAGAGGAAGAACCCTTTCAACCCAGAAACTCATAGTTTTCAATACTTGGAAGTTTTTCCACATTACCAGTATTTCTTTAAATCTTTTTCTTCCCTTTCTTTCCTTTTTCTTCTTTCTCAAAGACCTACTAGTGGAATGTTCTGCCCCTGATTCATCTTCTAATTTTTAAACACATTTTTTCTTCCTATTTATTTTCTATCTCTTTGTGTTCTAAGTTTTTGGAAGAGCCCTCACTTTACATTTCATACTTGTATTAAATGTTTTACTTCGGCTAAAATTTCTTTTTTTACTTCTTATGACTTTCTTATGCTATGAATTTTTAAACTCCTTGTTATTTCTTCAAGAGTAAAATGTATTCCCTGAGTCCCTATGAATATTAATAATTCTTCATTTTGTCTTTTTCTTCCGCTTCTCCATTGCCTTTCTTCTTCTGAGTTCCTTTCTTGTTCTCATCTCTGACTCACATGAGATGCTTCCTTCATATATCTAGTGGTCCTTGGATATCTATTCATAGTGACAACTCTGCCTGGGTGGAAGAACATTCCAATGTGTCGGCTTCATTGCAGAGAAGTCAGGACCCTGAAATATCAGAAAATGTAGATTATGTTTCTTGAGTCAATCAAGTATTCCAGAAAGAAATCTGCCAATATACTACCCTTCAGATCTAAGGTATCACTATCTACCTCCCACAGCTGAAAAGGGGAGAAGACTAAGGGGGTTATCAATACACAATATTTAGATGTTCACCTAAGTCCTCTTCCATCAGTATATCATCTCATCTTTCATTCTACTATTTCTGATGCCCTCAAATCCAAACTTTCCTAGGTCTGATGTTTCTAGGGTGTAAATCTCCTGTGTACTTCAGGGGTTGGGAGTAATTGACAGGCTCTCTGGTTCTCAACTCTTGAGTTGATGGGGCTTAGAGAAGATATTGTGGACAAGATTGTGAGGAGTATAACCTCTTAATTTCATTCCCACCCCTACCTTTTTCCTCCAGAGGTGCTTGGTGGAGAGCTGTGGCCTGCTTCCTAATTGTCCCCCATCTGTGGGCAGCGACCTTTTAGCTTTTTCCGCTCTGCTCTTCCAAGTCGCCAAAATTTTGGTGACTTTTAAAAAAATTTCTTCTCACGTCCTCCTTGTCCTTTGGATGATGCTTTTTTTATTCTTTTAATGTCAATTTAGTTAAGATTTGGTAGAGAAGGAAGGTAAAGTGTGTGTATTGAATCCACCCCATTTAACTACAAGTCTAATAACATTTTTAGATATCTTTTTTGTTCCCAAACATGTCACTGTGTCCTAGCTTGTTTAAATTTCTAAGAGACACATGCACACATATAATAAAGCAGGGTCATTTCAATATTTTATACCCTTTAAAAAGACTAGTCAGAGGATAAAGAAATATGTACACCTAATTTTTTTGTCATTTCAGTTCAAATGGATACCCTCTAATGAAAACATGCTTGTACTGCAAAACCAAATAGCATTAAAACTGTATTATGCAGCAAAATCTCCTAGATGCGAAGTAGAAAAGGTCATTTCCCATTCTAGAGGATTTGGGGGCTTATCTATAAAGTAGTAATGATAGATCTGCAAGCCATCATCCATCTTTTTCTTTCATTGACTTTGTCAACTTCTGTTTTCAAAAAGCCCTATTTGTCCTCAATGGAAATGTTCCACTTGGTACGTAGCCAGTGCCAGGCAGTGCCTCTCCCAGTGGGCTAACTCTCTTGAGATATGAAACAGAGACATCTAAAGGAATTTTTAGGAACTGAAATATGAATATCTACTATCCTTTTTGATTAAGTGCCTTGGAGATGAAGTGTTAGTTTATTATGAAGGTAGGAAACATCATTTTGCAAAATTAAATCCAAGGCCAAAATAACAAGACTTTTTGGAGCAAGTCAAGAGAAGGCTATAATCACCAACAGTTGGAAATAGAGTTACTGTACCAAAAATATGAACATCTACTTATTTACCCTAAAATTATTAGAAGGAATTTGACTTACACTAAGCTATTTCTACTCATATTATATTTTGGTTTTCATTGTATTTGTCCTTGATGCTAGGTATAAGTGCCTTAAAAAAAAAGAAAAGAAAAGAACTAAATTACAGAGTGAGCAATTAATTGATTGACTAGTATTCCAAATAAATATAATTCAGGTATTTTTCTGATTGATTGTTTTTTTAAGTAATAATTTGCAGTTCTTGGGCCTTGACTTGATGGGGCTCAGAGAAAGGATGACAGAATTGTTTGTGAAAATTTAAAATGTTAATAGACACAATGGCATTTTCCCCATGGGCTTTATTTTTTTCAAATGGGTAAGAAGTAATAATGAAATTAAAATCTTCTTTTCAAAGACATTTAGATAATGTCTTCTTGTTTGACAGGCTCCGAGTTGTTAAAAGCTTTTCTCTAAGCCATCTAATTGCCATAAAACATGTCTATTTGAATTGCTTTTCCTGGAAACCCAGGGCCTAGTTCCAAGGCCATGGGTAAGTCGGCTTCTTTAACGTAGTGTTAAAAAAATAAATATGAGAAACTATTACAAACCACATGACAGATTGTTTTAAAAACCGGATTCATCTATTTCTGTGAATACATTTTTTCCTTATTCCCTTTTTAGTTATAAGTAGATCCTCTCCCATTTAAAACGTGGGGAGAAAAACAGGAATACAACAAGACGGGAAAGGAGGAATGTTCCAGCCCTCTGTGTTACCCACCTCTCTGGGTGGTAGAGTCTTAATTATCAGAACACAAGCGATAAGAGAACATTTCAGAGGTCAGAGGTGTCTGAACACCAGCCAGAGTTTTACTATTCTTTTAAATTAGACCTAGTTCAATTAATTCATGAAGCTATGCTATAAATTCAACCATCACTTGGCACGAGTGAGGAGAAAACCCCCAGATGACTGCCAAAATCTCGGTCAGAGCACCTTTGTCTATACGTTCCAATGCATCTAACTTTCCAGCCAATTTTAAGAATAGAAAAGCTATTTATCATTATGTTTTGATGATCACTACTGGATGTTTTATAATGTCTCAAAATAAAGTTAGGAGGAAAAGTGCAGGAAAGAAAGCTACATATGCAATATAGTAAAAAATTTTCTTTAAAAAATCAAGATATTATAGAAAGAGAATCAGTCAGTTTAGCTAAGTTATGTGGCAACAACAAATGAGTCCATGGTCTTGGCAGCATATAACAACCAAAGTTTAAACCTTGATAGCTCACAATCTGATCTATTGCAGGTCTTTTTTCTCCTGAGACATAGGCTGATGGAGGAACCATGTTCTGAGGTGGAGAGACGACAGGGGAAAAGGAGGGTAGGGAAGAAGCCATTCACTGCTTCCCCTTGAATGAATGGCTTCTCACTTCTCCTCATATCTTCTTTTACAAAACAAGTCAGGTGGCCAAATCTGATGCAATGAAGCAGAGAGGTGCAATCCTGCCACAGGGAAGCACTAAGTATTGAGAACAAGAATGTAATCTACCACAGTTTTCCCTTTGGGTCCCAAATGTGTATTTCCCTCCTTCCATACACAAAACACATGCATCTCTTCTCTCAAGACAGACAAACCAGCATGACATCAAGGTCCAGGTCTAGAATCTTGCACCTATGTCCACAGGTGTACAAGTGTGGCTCTTTTTCATCTGGAAGAACTACATTATAACTACCTGACCCACATACAGTCAATATACAATGAGTAAAATTCAGCCAGAATAACAGCTATTAATGTTCTTATTTGAAAAGGAAACCAATGGAAAGAAGGAGCAGACTGGTCCATAGCAACTCTGACATCCTTCTGGGCATATTCTACAGCTGGTGGATTCCCCTTGCTTGGGTGCCAGTTCATCATAAGAAGCTAATAAGTCTATTGCTCCTAAGTCCATTGTCCATGACTCTTGGTTGGCTCCACTCTGCAATGCCCATTCTTTTCTGTTATCTTCCTTCATCACCTCCAAAGAGATCATTGGGAAAATGCCTTCCTTAAAGTATAAGCACACTGTTCAGCTTAACTTCCACCTTGTAGAAGATTAAGCAACCAACAGTCATTTGATATCTTAACAATTTAGGGTTTTGTTTTGTTTTGTTGCTGATACTTTGGAACCAAAACACTTGGCTTATCTCTTTGCAATCTTTGAGAATTCAGGGGACAATGAGATAATAATCCAACTTCTTGCTAATTCTCTTTCCAAGCTAACTCAAACGTCGAAAGACAAGATGTTCTTCGGATACCCTCTCCCCGCCCCCACACACAACATCATGTGAAAGAAATGTCAACAGTTGTTTCCTCTTAATAGTGTAATTCATCTTTATTTTTAATTGTCCTACATTTTTGAGATTTTCTACAATAAACATGTATTACTATTATATTTTTAAAATGCTATTTTATTAGACAAGAATCAGTACTTGAAGTATGTGTACCATATGGACGGTTAACTCTGTCAATAACTGATCAGTTTGAGATCGGTTATTGACAGATAACTTACCTGTCAACAGATCAGTTTTCACCCAAGAGGAGCAAAGTGTTTAGATCTGAAAGATAGTAGGTTATGACTCAGTCTTACATTAACACCTTCAAAACCTATCCAAAGCCAATTAACTTTTTCAGGTGTCTTTTTCTCCCACGTAGGTAGCAATTTTAGGGAAAATTGTGTTATTATACACAGTATGGAAGATTTAAAAGATGACATATATATGTAGGAAATCTGTACTATCATAGTGTCACCTTATAACCTATAGTGTAAATCACCAAGTACTGAGATACCAGTTGCACTGGAAAATCAGGAGGGGTCAAAACTCTGGTAAGTAAAAACTAATTGGCATCAAAGGTACAAACTTTAAAGGTGGCTACATTGGTGGTGAGCCTCTTCTCCCCATGCAAAACATCATTTCTCCTTTCACGGGCCCTTGTTTCTCTTCTCAAGGTGCTCTCCCCCTTTCTCTCCTCTAGGAGAGAAAATAGGAACCAATAGGAACCAATAGGAACAAAGCTCCAGATAAGTCACGAGACACTTGTTGAGAGTTGAGTATTACCATCCTGTAACTCATTCTGTGAGACTTGGAAAATAGGAAATTTTTAAAAGTTGCCACTTACTTTGGATTTCTAGGAAGAAACACCTTTGGGTAGGGAACAAGATTTAGAAAGCAGCCCTCCTATCATCCTTAAAATTACACCTTATAAGAGAGGGCCATATCTTCCCTTCTTTAAGAGAGACTGGAAATGCCCAATTCAACTTTCAGATTCAATGCCCTGCCTTGTCATAGCCATTTAACCACTATGTAGGAGCCAAGGGCTCAAGCCTACAAGTATCTTGCTTCCCTTACTATGGAAATAACTTCTTGAATTTCTCTTCCTCTGCCAGAATCACTACCTAGATGGGTCAGTAAGCTATTAGAATGTGCCTGTCGTATCACCACACGTCTGTATCATTCTCTGCATTTCTAAAGTATCTTACACTTTCATAATGTAATTGCATATTTTTAAAATTTTTAAAGATTTTATTTATTTATTTTTACAGAGAGGGGATGGGAGGGAGAATGAGAGGGAGAGAAACATCAATGTGTATCTGCCTCTTGTGTGCCCTCCAGCAGGGACCTGGCCCATGCAACCCAGGCATGTGCCCTGACTAAAAATCAAACCGGTGACTCCCTGGTTAGCAGGCAGCACTCGATCCACTGAGCCACACCAGCTAGGGTCTTAATATAATTGCATATTTTAGACGCACTCTTAAATTCAGCCAAACTTGAAGGAATTGAACAAATTTAGTGTTTACCAAATTATGGTTAAAATTATTATTTAGAAGCACATAATGTAAAGAATAATATTAATTATAAAAATTTTAGCTGTTAGTTAAAACAAAACCTCTTCTGTGTAGTGATAACCTAGAGCATCCAGTTGCACAGAAAGTAAGAAAATTGCATTTCTTTTAAAACATTTTGTAACTCAGAATGTCTACTATCTTAATCTGACTCCTTTCCCTTGATTTCTTTTAAATCAATGGTACTTTACAACATTTGTTCAGTGCATATTCTTCTGTGATTGCCTATTTGCATCAGAAACTCTTGAAGAATGTTTTGAGGTCTATCTAACTCACTCTTTATATTGACTAATTGAATTGTAGCTTAATATATGTTGTGGATGACAAAGCAAGTACAAAAAATAAAAGTGACTAAGTTAAGGTGCCAAAATGTATATGTAACCAAGCCCCAATCGTATTGATACTTATTTTCTTAATGTCTCTGTGTCCATTCCTTTGCATTCCCTTCTTCACACCCCGATCAAGGCTCCTATGAGCTCTGTAAAACTTCGTGCCAGATCCCCTTGCATAAACCCTCAGCCACCTTGCACACCATTCCAGGAGCATGCTAAATCTATGTTGTAAAACTGCCTTTCCCCATATTATTCCACTCTGTAGTAATCTCCAGTGCTCCTGATGGCCTACAGAACAAATTCAGGCTCTTGGTCTGGTATCTGCTGCCCTCAATTAGTGATGCCCCGGTCCGCCTTCCTGCAGCTAAACTTCCCCAGCTGCCTCCTTCCTGACTGAGTTTGCATATTCCACTGTCCCCCAAACAAATCACGGATGTGACTCAGTTGCTTTCTGTGTTAACACTTTGTGGATCAAATAGATCAAGAGCACTGGCCACAAAAAAAACAAAATGTCAGCCCTTCTTCCTACTCGGGTCTTTGCGACCCAAAAATGTTCCCAATTTTTGGTTCAGAGGCGGCGGGGCAGGCGTGGGTAGAATTGCCTCGCCTGTAAATTGCACTACTATTTGCATCCCTGGCATCCCCGTGCTTCAGGCATTGCACTCACTATTCTTCTAGGTTGTACTGCACAGTCACTCACCTCCACCATGGTGAACCTTTCCAGACCCCCCACCATGTTGCTGGTCAACCCCACACCCCTCTTTCTGTGCAGGCTCCCCACACTTGGGATTGATCTGCTCTTGGCAGTAACACTGGGGCATCAGGTCTCTCCACTGCAACTCCCTGGAGCTTCTCAGTGTCGTCTGCATTTGCGTCTCTAAGGAGGAGGAAAGCTCCTAGCCGTCTACACAAAGAGGAAGGCATTCCCAGCAGAATTGTTGGGTTTTGTCCAGTTTTACAATACTATCCTGGGAACATAGGAACATAGGGATGAGTCACAGGGTAGGATCAAGTCCAAAGTCGGATCATGCCCTGAATAACCTGCCAGGCTCCTTTCCTATGAGGATTTTCTCTTTGGTCCATATAGGCCCTCTCCCACCTACCTGGGTAGCTTCCCTTGGGCCCACCAGTCCATGCCGCACTTCTGTCAGTAAAGGGTTAAATCCCACACTTCTCATTTAAAATGATATGACAACTCAACATGCAAAATAAAAAAATCAAAGACACTCCTTGATTCTATGATACAATAAATTAGAAGTCCCAACACAATTCTGGAGCTATTTTCTTTCTTTGCTTTCATTTACAGTCTTCAGGTCCAAGAAACAAACTTACTCAAATGTCAGAAAGCAGACCCCAGGAGGAACAGGATTAGATGGCCGCTGGTTCTGTTCTCAAGGTGGCCCTAAGTAAGGCCTTTAGCAACAGCTGCTCACGAATCTGCATGAAAACTCAGTTGTTAACAGGCAAGGTGCTCCAGGTAACTCCTTCATTCTGTACCATGACCCGCTCACTGCTTCTAACCTCGTGGTTCTCAGACTATCAAGGTCGGGGAACGTCCCCACCCACCTTACCCTCCCCAGTCCATCATGGACCAGTAACTTTACAAAACACAGAATTGCACATTGGACATCAAAGTAAGGTTAAATTGCTTCACAGTGTAGAAGCTCGGCTTCCTCTCTTCCCTTCGGCGTATCCCCGAGCGGTAGCAACGGTGTGCAGACCAGCACCAACGCTCACCCACACTTTCAGCAACACTGCATCCGCTTCCTCCTCGTTTCTGAGCCCTCGTACCACTGGGTTCCGAGCGGCCCATCCTGCTCTCCTCGCCCTTTCTTACAGTCCAGACTTTACGTTCTGACTCTTCTTCACCTGTCAACACCGCCCTCTCTCTCTCTCTCGGTGGGTGTTCAAAGACAGGAAACTGAAGTGCCTTGTGTCGTCTTTGCTGTGCCGAGGGGGTTCCTTGCCAACCTTTATCCAATGGTCTCTGAGTGTGCAGTTGCTATCACATGGCATGACACCTGGATGGCTAAGGAGCAGCCCTTCGGAGACCATGCTCACACCATAGATACTGATTCACTCGTTGCTTTCACACTTTTTTAAATTAGTTCAGCAGTTTCTTATAAGAGGACAATAAAGAGCAATATAAAATATCTGCATTACTGGACTCGTTAAGTATTAAATGTGATTTTCTCTCATTTGATAGAGCTCACTGTTCGGTGCCGTCCCTGGGCAAGCTGGAGAGGTGAGAGGCAGTGGTGATGGCCAGGGCAATGCTTCGCCTGCGCTTCCCAGTGCTCACCTCCGTTGGGTGTGCCATTAATCTTTGTTCGCTAATATGACCTACATTCAGGACTAAGTAAACACGTTCGCCCCAGAGGGCACAACAATTTTTTAATCCGCTTTCTCTGTGGTAGGTCATGGATCTGGAGAGGCTGCTTTAGAATTCAGTTTCTCTTAAGGGAAAAATAAGCAAAACAGGCCTCAAGAATTTTCCTCTTACTCCTGGCCTCTTCTGATCTGCACAGTCACAGGAAGAAAGAGAAAGGGTAGCGAGGTGCCCAGAAAAAAGCAGTGAGCAATGCCAACTAGGGGAAAACATGGCTATCCAGAGCTTAATACTCACCCAGAGCCAGCTATTAGTTCCAGAGTAGTTCCAAAGGACTTCAGGAACATTCCAGAGATCCACAAGCAAGAGACTCATTGGAATCCCTGTCAGCTTCTGCCTGACCCCACCCACCCCAGACCTGCTAAGTCAGTATTTCCAGGAATGTGTAGAGACAAAATGCATTCCAGATTCCCAGTGGAAAGTCCCCTTTGACACTTTTTGTGAAACAATTAGTGCCTGTTCATTATTTTTAGCTCCCCATTTTATGTTTTCGGCATCCTAGTTCGGATGGTAAATTATATGGTCATCCTGGCGTGGGCTCTATTTTTCTGGATACTTGCCAGGTTATCTTCCTGTGCACCCAGGATTAAAGATCCTGGATTTAGTCCAAGTGTTTTATCTTATTTAAGAGAGAAAAGCGAGGCCCCCGGAATTTTTCAAATCTGATATTCATCAGGGAGCTGGCAGTTCACACTCTAATGTCACACTTCCTGGACCTGACAGATTCTACCTTTCCACGGACAGCTCCCTTGGAAGCAAAGAAAAGGAAATCTCTACTGCCTTTCTTCCTGGCCTCTCCTCTCTGTCTGGGTATAAAACTAGCTGGCTGGTTCCAGGGCAGTTGCTAATAAAGAACTGAAAGGAAACCAACATTTATTGACTACGGCTACGCGCCAGGCACTACTCGCCTTAAACAAATGGGGTGGGGAGAAGATTGGGGTACCTACCCACCATCACAGACCCTCCCCCAGGCCCCATACACCTCCTCCCCAGTTTTTATCGATATTCTTAAGCCAAGTAAGAGTCCAAGAAAAAGAATTAGTGAAGCATTCCAATGTGTTTGAATGCTCAATGGAAACAAAAGAAAGACAGAAGCACCCAATTGCAAGGGGAGGTGAAGCCTAAAAAGATTAACAACTGGGAACAAAAGGAAGCAGGCAAACGCACGTGGGGTTTCACAAGAGGAGTGTGTGTGGAAGGAAGGTGGTGAGTGAGACACTGCTTGGTGGGTTGTTCAGACTTGACCTTGCCAACCTGCAACACAGCTTTCCTCACCCTGCGGTTCTGTGTACACTGTGAGGCTGGCACTGCTGGCCCAGATGGGTGCCCCCGCCACGGGAGCACTGGCATCAGAAACAGCTTCACTCTCTCTGGCATGGCATTCTCAAAGAATCAAATGCCTTGGCCTCGTGAGATTACTCCTCACACTCCTCACAAGGGTGATAGCACACCCTTGGCCAGGACACCTGGATGAGGGGCTTTTCAGCCTGGGGCAGGTACTGGGCCACATTTCTGCAGTTGGACTTGGCCACCAGCTCAGTCTCAACTGACCTTACAGGAGTTCCCTTCTGAGATCCTGGGAATTTTTGTTTGCAAAAAGGGTATTAATCAGGACCATCTTCACCCATTATTCAGGCTTTAATTGTGTGGACATATCCAATGACAGGCACTGGAGAACCTTAGTGCTTTTCCCCTCAGAAGACTCCTAGGTTGATGCAAACATGCCATTTAGAGGCCTGCTACCTTTTCCACATATGCAGGAGGTCTCAAGAGGGGTGGCCTTTGACAAACCACAAAAAAGTTCCTGTGAATCTCTGTGCGCAGGGTGCCGAGTGCGTCCTCCCTCTCTTCTTCATGTCTGAGTATCTGAAGGCAGCCAACCAAAGCCATTGTGCGAAAAAACAGCATCCGCAAATGTAGGCAGCAAGAGTCTGGCCGTCCTTAGGTGGCAGCTCCCTCCACGAAAGTTCTAACTCAATGATGGGTTGCCAGATAAAACACAGGGCCCACTTAAACCTGACATGCAGATAAATAACAAAAGTTTTAGTGCGGTACTTGGGACATACTCACGCTAAACAAAGTATTTGTTGTTTCTCTGAAATTCAGACAGAACTTGGTGTCCTGTGTCTTTATTGGCTAAGTCTGGAAAACATAAACCAGCTGATATCTCTACCATGACATGCACTTTCCAACTCCACCGGTTCACACTGGTCCACATTGCCCTGCAAAGGAGGCGTAGCACTGGAATCTAAACAAGGCCACAACCATGGCAGAAATGTTATACTGGACTGCGGTAGAGAGACTTTTGTTATGAAGAAGGTGAATAGGACCACAGGGCCAAAAAACAGAGTATCACTTTAAGAGTTCTGCATGGGGAAACCAGCGCGCCCCAAATTCATGCCATTTCCATGCTGACTTCTACCCTCAGCTTCCCCAGAGTGGGCTCCCACTGAAATCTTCCCCGCTGGGGGACACCCCTCACTGAGGAATTACTTTACATTTCAGTCTACTGCCAACCTACTACCAACCTCTACCTAGGTGAAAAA
Source organism: Carollia perspicillata (assembly GCA_004027735.1). Classification (NCBI taxonomy): domain Eukaryota; kingdom Metazoa; phylum Chordata; class Mammalia; order Chiroptera; family Phyllostomidae; genus Carollia; species Carollia perspicillata. Next base: position 26,568 of record PVKM010004846.1, on the reverse strand, counting down.
AAAGGAGACAGGCTAAATGAATCTAGTCTTAGTACATAAACCTCAATTAGAAAGTTTTAAGAATACTATTTTGGAAGATGTGAAACTTCATGACGAAACATCTAATACATCATTAGCAGTTAACAGTATTTGAAATTTTAACTTGAACAATACAACATCACACTCCTCTGCTTTTTGATGAAGGCCCATGTGCGCACACCTGCACAGACACATCACCGATGTTACCAATCGTTGTACACCTGAAGCCAGATCTCCAGGTGTCACTTAAACAGGGACTCTCTCCAAACCTTGTTCAATGAGTATGTTTATAAAGAGGTGAAATCAGGATGCGCGTGAACAGCATCGATGTGCTGCCTGCCATCACCCGGGAATACCCTGGATCGTGTCCCAGATGCTGGCCGTTGTCCTGATGGATGCTCTGATTCTAACTGCGCAGCCTAACGTGACCTCTGGTCCATTTCACTAGCCCATCACAGTCCTGTGTTCTCAGGTGTCTGTCACACACTGGGTAATGTGTCCAGACTTGTGTTTCCAGACTTCGTAAGCCAAATCCTTCTAATGAAAGACACAGAACTTGTTAATCATCACTACTACATTAAATTTATCATTATGAAAATAACAAATTATGTTATAGTTTTAGTGGGTACAAGCTCATTCATTGAGCAGAAAAGTGCTCGCTTTTAGAAGTTTTTTATGCCACGAGAAGCCTTTTAAAAAAATCTTTCTATGATTAAATAACATGTAAGTAGCACTTACCACCTGTGCTAAACTTTTCAGTTCATTACAGAATATTCTGCTGAAAATCTGGGGAAATACAGATACGTAGAAACTCCCAGGACTGGGGCAAGGAACCAATGGCTGATGATCCATACCTGAAGCTAACACAGTGGGACCTCAATACTCATCAGCTCCAGAAGTTGTCAAACTTAGTGCTCATCACATTTTAACAAGAAAAAATGCCCCAGCTTTCGGCACTTTCTTGCCACTCGTCACACTTGCTAGAACTTGTATGAGTCACAGTGCCACCTCCCCAAGCGAAATGTTTCATCAATCCTCCATCAATCGTTGCTTGCTTGCCACTTGTTTGAGTGAAGCAATGAGGAGTACCGAGGTGCCACTGTATTTCACACCCCGAACTCAGACCTGCTGTGCCGCAAGCGCTCCCTTCTTTCATCTGACATCCTCACTCTGAGCAGAAGGAGCTGGGCAGTAACCATCATAATCTTCATCAGCTCAGCGTTGGCTGCCTGTCCCCAAAGCACCCAATTTCCTGTTCCTGTATAGGTTCCTTCCCTGCAACCCAAATGACAGCTGTCCTTTCATCCTCTGTGAGCTGGGTTCAAAGAACCTACTCCATTTCCCGTGAAATCAATTCACCAGGCAGACAGTCGACACCAGAGCAGCTGTGAGTTGGATAAGGGCGAGCATGTGTGTTTTGCTGTCAGCGTTGCATGAGCATCTAACAGAGCTCATGGCGTATGCGTGCTCCAGGGACGCCCAGGAGAAGTACACACTGGGGCCCTACCCACACACACTCAGGTAAAACAAATGACCTTATTAACTCTAACTGTTCTTAACCTTTACTACACTCTTCAGATAATCTTCGGAAATGCAGAGGCCTATTCTGACCTTAGTCATTCTGCTGACTGTAGTACGTTTTCTTAAAGCTCTTATTCTCTCTCTCCTTTACTTTCCATATTCTGTTGTTCACTGAATATTTATCGAGCATTTACCAGGTGTAAGAAAAGCCAGACTAGGTGCTGTGGGTGTCTAAAGTTCATGATTTTCCCCAACATTACAGTCCAGTTGCTCTCTTTCCTCTGAGCAAACTCATCAAACCACCCGAAGAAGTGAAGAAGTCAGTCAGCAACGTTAACACGGTTTCAATCTTTTCAACCGTTGAAGGCAAAATGTTTCTAAGCTATGTAACTATTTTCGATAGAAAAAGATCATTTTCTCAATTAGAAGAACTTTCAGAGATGTTAGTGGGGAGATTATAAGATAAAGTTTATACTGAGGAAAGTTATATGTTTACCATTTTGAATGATGTTATTATCACTTTTGAGCACATCCCTGGACTGAAAAACAGAGACGTGACAATAAATTCCCAGGACCTAACCTCCAAACAGTTTTACATAGAATTCATCTGATCCTAATTACAGTTCTATCAAGGAGGTGGGTGGCATTAATAGATCACTGGGGTGTGAGAACCCTCCTGCAGGCATATATTAAATGGTTTCTCCACCATTAACAGGGAGGTAACGACACAGCCTCTTTGGAAGGGAGCCCAGGACAGTGAAATAAGAATGGATTTGAGAGCCATAAAACCTCAGTGCTGCATGATTTGGGAAAATTACTTAATCTCGCTACACATCAGCCTTTTCACTACCGAAAAAGAAAAGATTAAGTTGAACCACTTGAAATTGCCAAAATGCACCCATTTTATACCCACAAAAATGGCAATTTCGTTTGGTTCAAACTCCTAAAATATCAAAACCTTAGAAGACTTGTTCCACATATTAAATACTATATTCTGTGTAAAGTGCCTCATGGAGCCTCCAATAAAGAGGCTCCAAGAGCACTTCTGAATAGAGAAGCGCTAAGTGTTCGCTCTCTGCAGCCTCCAAGGGTCAAGCCTCGAACCTCAGCACAATTCTCCGCACACGCCAGCCATTCATCTGACCACGCGGCTCCTCCATCCCCTTCTCAGATTTTAGACAAAGCAACTTTAAATGCACTTTATAACGCATAAGCTAACATGTTAACACACTTCGAAATTTCGGAAGGCAAGACAAAAACCAAACAGCATTCTAATTACTACTGATTTTCCAGGTTAATTCAGCACCATAAAGGTTTCCCTTTCCACTTCCAAGCCATTGTCCTGTGTTGTCCATCATGAGCACCTGTAAAATGAAATGACCCCCCTCTGTCTTGAACTTACATGTTCACAATCCCATCAACAATAACATTATAAACCAGGTTTTCCCTAGGTTTTCCTTGGATTACAGCTTAACATTAGTCTAGACTGATAGCCAAACATTTGTTTGAAACATTTAAAAAGAACTGGGTGATATCGATATGGTCCCTGGGGCATCCAGTAAACTGACAATTTTTAAAAAGCAGTGAAGGGGGAAATAAAACAATATAATGAAGCTCATTCAGACATGGATGAACCCAACACCCGAATTTCCTCAGTCACCGTGTTTCTGCCATCTTCACACCAACACCGTAGAGTCTTAAAAGGCATGAATGAGGTGATCCAGAGAGGGACCCTGTCTGTCTGGCACAGACACATTTTCATCTGTGGACTCAGCTTCCGGAGGATACTTAGATCAACGAGGGGAAAAGAGACTCTCCAGTTGGAATTAACCCAATCCGCCCCGAGGATCAATAGGGTGATGGACACTCTGGCCGTTCAGACCCGCCACAGTAAACAGGAGGCTTGGGTGTTTGAAGACATCATGGTATTTTTTAGGGATATGTACACGAATATCCATAGTCATTCAGCTGAAGCACAGACCTCACTTTTTATTTGAATTATTTTCATTCTTCTTTTAATTCTACCCTCTCTCTCAGTGACTATTCATTCCTAGCAAGCTTCTCCGGTGTAATAGTCACAGAGCCATTCAATTATTGAATAACTATCTATTCAATGTCTGACAAGTACTCAGTACTAGATCAGAGGCCAGATAAACACTAAAGAAAGCCTTTCTAATGCTCCCTGAAAGCTTTATGTCATGGTTTAAAGAGGAATCTTAATGTTTTGCAAACTTGCAATGTCCTTTAACACCTCTTATCTAATTATCTGTTGCCAAATCAAACCTTGATGAAAATACAGAAGGATGCAAAATAGAACATACCCAGACTATCTGGAGCAACAAGAAGGCTGGACACCACCGTCCCCTTGCAAAAATGAAAAACCTGAGGACAAAAGGCTCATCGAGAATGCAAAACACACTAGTGCAGGGGAAAAAATGGGGGGAAGGAAGCACAGAATACTAAAATAACAATAGCAAACACTACTCTAGAATGACACACACTCCAAGAAATTACAGAATTTTAGCCTTTGCACTGTTATAGATGATAAAGAAAATTACCTATGAAATAAGATGCCAAAGGGGAGATAAAATAATAGAATAAAAATGTTAAAGGAAGTGGTAACAAAAAAGTTGAGGACAACAGACAGCTAAAAATTAAGAAATAAATGATCCTAATAAAAATAAGTCAGACCTTATCTCCCCTCTGTTTAAACCCATCTGGTGTTTTTACATTTCATTCTGATGTAGACCAAATTCTTAAAGTGATCTACAAGGCTTAACTTGATCTTAACCTTTGTGTTCTGACCTCACTCTCTTCTCTTCACTTTTTATGCTCCAGTTAAACAGGCCTTTTTCCTATCCCTCAACCATGCCAGACATGGTCACCTCAGGGCGTCTGCACATGGCGTTGACCCTGCCTGCAATGTTCTTGACCCAGATATCTGCAAGTCTTGTTTACTCGCCTCTTTCAAATGTCCCTTTCTCATGGACTCTTTTTCTGAATGTTAAGATAGCCCTTCACTCCATATGCCCCCTTCTCTTATTTTCCTTATATTTACTTATTTATCTATATTATATAATTATTTACTTGTTATTTTTGCTTACCAGCTGTGTCCTCCCATGAGAATTTAACTCCAAGAGAGCAGAGATATTCATGTGTGTGTTGTTTATTTCTATACTCAGTCCCCAGCATAGTGTCTGTCACATGGTAGAAGCTCAAAAATATAAGTGTTAAATGAGTGAATGAGGGAATAAAATCATCTATTTCCAAACTCTCTATAGGAACATTCCATTCCAGAAGATGGTGAATAAGTAGGGGGAAATTTGCGATCCAGTAATTCATCCTCAGCTCATCCATGCATGAAAGCAACAAAACAGGATTGTCACATATGAATGATCTCGGATAACACAGCATCCGTGACCGTGTTTTGCAAACTTAATAACAACATTTTATCCAACTAAAACGTAATTCAAAAAACACATGATTCGGAATGGGGAAGCTACTTTATGAAAAGACTAATGAAGTAAACATTAACTCCCTTTTAATTATGCCTAAGATAAAAAAAGAACAATTAATGTTGCTTTAATCAAAGTAATGAAAAAGCATTAAAATATTATAAATCTTTAAGAAAAATTACACGATAGTGAGGGCAATAACCACAAAGAGCTCAGTCAGTCGTCCTAGAACATAACAGGGGAAATCACAAGGAAGGCACAAGGGCCAGGAAAGTAAAATCGTGCTATGTTCCTAATTTTTCCCACTGGGAGGCAGAATTTTGTTGCCCAAATCCTCTTATGAGCCATTCGTAATTAAATCCATAAACATGTGGAGACATTGATTGCAAAAATGATTTTAATTTTTCACAGCTTTGCTAGTGCTCTCCCACATGGGCTGGACTGGGCCATGTAGCTTGCTTCGGCCCCTGGGCTCGGAGCAAACAACACGAGACTTGAAGAAATGCTTGCATATTTCCACTTCCTCCCATTGACCTCTGTCTTGCTATGAGAACACAACCAGGAGGATACTCCAGGAGAAATGCTGAGGCTACCCAGTTCATTAACCCTCAGACACGTGGGAGAACCCCACCGAGATCAGCAGGACTGACCGGCCACCCCACAGCTGCCTGCAGACAGATGGCCCAACCTAGCAAAGGAGAACCACTAAGCCAGTACGTCACCATGTGCAGAGTAATAGCCGATGGCCTTGAACTGCTATCCAAAAATAACTATTATATGGAATTACCCTTGGAAAGCAATTCTTACTTTAGAAGTGTATATTAAAGACACTCATAGCTTCTTCAAGAAGAATGATAACATTTCTTATTGCAAACAATGGTGGAAGAATATTTATTATAGCATTTCTACTCTTATACTATTTATCGTAGCACTGTTTACAATATGAAAATATTTGGAAACTACATATATGATCATTAATAGGGGACAGGTTAAAAATCTTTTAGGCTGGAAGAAAAAGCATGTGGCAATTAAAAAGCATGACTAAGAATTCTATATTTTATAATACCACATGTGTTACTAAGCAGCAAAAATGATATGCAAACGAATATATATATTTTATGCTTTACAGATACCCATATTTATATATGTAGGGAAAATAGTTGCCAGTATATACAAATTATTAACAGCTATTATAAACAGAGAGTCAGAAACAGGATGATAATACGAGTGACTTCCATATTTTAAATTTATAATTGCATGTACTGATTCTGTCCTTTAAAATACGACCTATTTAAGTATAAGGCAGGAATTTTCAACAGAACCGTACTTTACTCCACACCCAGTTAACGTTTATGGGACACCAGGTATTAAACAGACCCACCGACGCTGCTGCATCTGCACACAACCTCAGCCTCAGGGAGTGCCTGCCCAGGGAGAACTCCGTGACGGAGGCCGGGCCATCACCACCGCCATCTCCACAACACTAGGCTTATTAAATGCATCTATACTGTTTATGAGTCTTAGAAAGCACGTTCATTTCCCTGTGCGTGTTCAAAGCCGCTTGGAGGACTGATGGAGCGTTCCTTAGAACACGCTCTGGGAGTCGGATGAAGACACGTTAGCATAAATCATTACTCGTTACCCTACACTGACACGTACTTAGCGGATAAAAATCAGAAACTGATGAAATGCACTGCCTCTTCTTCGATCTTTCTGTAGCAGCACCCGAACCAAAAGCTTCGGAGAGCTCGGCAGGGGCATGAGAGGAGAGGAGAACGCCCCTTCCCTGGCAGCTGCAATCTCATGACGGAGCCAGGGCTGGCCGAGAAGGCAAGTCAGTTCGCTGCAGTGCTGACGGAGGGGCCGGGAAGAACTAGGGACGCAGACCTTTCTGTGGGATGCTGGGGGAAGGAAGAGAAGGCCTGGGCCAGGAAGGGGTCCTTGAACTCAGGGATGGCTGCTGGCAGCTCGCAGCCTCTCAGTTATACCCCACACTGCCCCAGGGTCACTTCATGGTGCGCCTTTGCTCCCTCTGCCGTATTTTTCATCAGACCTCCACTCACTGCGGGGCATTCTCTGCTTTTAGAAAATGCAAACTCTGATCAGCGCTGTGACTAGGCTGCATCCCTGCAGAGCTCTGGGAGGCAGCAGGGAAGGGGAGCGAATGGGCCCGCGGGACCGCGGTCCAGTCTGCAGCGGGAAGCACTGCCAACCCCACACATCCCTCTGCGACGGTCAGAGCGCTTCCAAAATCTGAGACACTGCGGTTCTTGGCCGGGCACCCAAAACAAATCGGAACTTTTAACTGCTACTATTTCTCTTCTCGTTCCCAAATTTGCAGATACAAAAACAAATTTATCAGCTGGAAGTCATTTCCCACACGAGCAATCTGAGGTGAGTCAGGAGGTGATGTGTGTGGGATGTGGGTCCTGTGGGCCATTATATCACGGGGACTGCAAGGTCATGACAAGGAAAGAGGACTCGTGTGCTGTATTGCCACACTCGCCCCCCCTTCTTTGGGGGATATGAACCCTCAGCTGGTAAATAAGCCCTTTAACAAGAGTTTGAAGGGTGCAGAGTCTGGCTAGGAGACAGACATCTGAAAGGGAGGCAGTAGGGATGGAGAATCTTACTGAGGACTGGCATGGGGGCTTGTGGATTTTTTTTTAATTTTTTGAAGATTTTCTTTCTTTTTAGAGAGAGGGAATGGAGGGAGAAAGAGATGGAGAGAAACATCAATGTGAGAGAGAAACGTTGATTGGTTGCCTCTAGTTCACCCCCTTCTGGGGACCTGGCCCACAACCTAGGCATGTGCCCTGACTGGGAATCAAACCAGGGCCCTTTTGGTTTGCAGGCCAGTGCTCAGTCCAGAACCACACCGCCAGGGCGGGGCTCGTGCATTTGATGATGGGTGCACTGGGGTTTGGATCATGTGTCATGCAGTCCTCATTCAGCATTGATGAGTGGCATGTTATTTTTCAAGGCACTGACTTCTCAGGGGCCTCAACTTCTCTCCTTGAAAAATGAATTCTAGAATCACAGAGTTGGAAGCAACCTTAAGAGGCAATGAGTCCGATTGTGTTCTAGAAGTCTCTACATGATCTCAGCAGTTTCTCTCAACCACTGGAAGTCAGGAACGCAATAGGAATGCAAGGGAGGACAAAGAAAGTTGAAGAATGAATTTACTCCCAACCTCAACTACCAGCACTGCTACCATATTCGGTAGGGACTGCTTCAAGCTGTCCTCCGTGGTCAAGAAGACGCTGTCAGGACCAGTGGAGTGTGTCTGGCCCCGTGGGCCATGCTGTAACAGGAGAAAGGAGAACGGTACCAGGCAGAGAGTTGGCAAGCAGCAGGCGGTACCAGGCTTCTCTACCCGCTCTTAGATCTTCCTTTCCCCATCTTGCTGGAAGCTCCTCTCTAGCTTTCCAAACCCTACTGCTTTTAGATCAGTGGGAGAAAAAGGTTACCATGGTAATCCTCCAGACGCCCCCATCAGGCTGGGCTGAATGGCACTGAAGGTACCAAGGCAAGTTCCTAAGGGACCTTCTCCAATTAGGGACAAACCCTAATAAAAGGGAGTACAAAAATTAAGATAAGTGATCAGAGTAAACTAAAAAAACATGCAGGCAAAGGGAGAAAAACACCTTTAGATCATGAAAACAAGGGAAAACAAAATCAGGCCTGGCTTACAGACCACTTCCTTTCATCATTTCCATAAAATGATACAGTTAGGTAAGTGCTCAAAATTTTCTCTGATTGAGGCCTGCCACTGCTGGTTAGGGTGGAAAACGATGTGAAAGATCTTCAGTCCCACAGTTAACGTGTGTGTGTGTGTGTGTGTGTGTGTATTTATCAACATGCATCAAATTATATGCCTAGCACATGAGCATTTTACTAGGTGAACAGTATATTTCAATAAAAAACCAGTAGGCATGAAAAAACAATGGCCATTCATTGTGACTGCATCAGGAATTTCAAGGTAAAGAGCAGAGTAGCCAGTTAAATGCATGGTAATGCGCTTCTCCAGGGCCAGTCAACTGAGCTCAAACGGACAGGTCTTCAGAGAATGCCCATGTAAATCTCAATGTGAAACCACTTTATAAGGCTGGGACCATGCCCACCCCTGTTTTAGGGGAGCAGATCTCGAGACCTTCCCATCACACACGCCCTAGCAACCACTTGGCTGGGCGGTCTCCCAGCCTTTCTGCACCCGGCTCTCCTTTATGAGAGACCTTACGTTGTGATGTCAGTCAGGGCCATGCGCTCTGCCAGCACCACCTACTGGCTCAGTGCTGGTGAGCAACTTAGCTGACTTCTCTGTGCCTCAGTTTCTCTGTGTTTAAAATGGCTACTCTTATGGGTTGAATTATGTCTTCCAAATAGAGGTTGAAGTCCTAAGCTCCAGGGCCTGTAAAACAGGCGGCGTCTTCCCAGATGATCAATTCAAGATGAGATGGGTCCTGGTTCAATACGACTAGTGTCCTTGTGAGAACAGGAAATTGGGGCACAGAGTTAGACAGTAAGAGCGGAGGCCGTATGACATAGGAAGAGGGCCACCTACAAGTCGAGGAACGTCTCGTGCTACCAGCAGCCAGGAGAGAGTGCCAGAAGAGGGTCTCCTTTACAGCCCTCGGCAGGAAGGGACCACACCCTGCTAGCACCTGAGTTTCAGACTTCCAGCTGCTGTATTCTGACACAATAACCACCTGTCGTTTAAGCCACCCAGCTAGTGATGCTGTGTTGTGAAAGCCCTGAGAAACTAATGCAGGGACCAGGGACAGCATCTTCCTCACAGAACTGTTAGGAGGATCAAGTGAGTTAATAAATGTAAAATACTCAGGACACGGCCTGGTGTGCAATAAGTAGTCAAAGAACACTAGTTTTATTCTCCACTGAGTCCTGCTCCCTTGAAGGCAGTTTCATGTATAATATCCTCCTGCCAAAGGCTGGGACCGACCAAATGAGTGGTTGGTGCAAAGTGCCTTTCATTGCTTTCCCTACAGGCATCCTGTGCACCCGCTTCTGTCATTAAGAGTTTTCTCAAATGTTTTCTATACCATATCGTATTCCCAAGATGGGAATGTTTATAATATACATGTTCCCCCCGTGAAAGCGTCTCCTCTTTGCCCCCACGGCTCCTCTCTCTCACACACCAATGCAGGGATTCAACCCACTCAGCTCTCTCTCTGTTTCCAAGTCAGAACTTCCTGAGAAAGGTCTAAACCACGCTCGCCCGAGGCCATTATTAATCACCAATAGTTTAAAGTGTTAATATCCTCCACCAAAGTACAGTCTGAACAGGAATCAAGGTCTGAAACTCCAGAACAGGCTCTGCTATTGGAGGATGCTCACCCGTAAGCTGGTCGTTCATAGAACCCCAGAGGGCGGGGCAGGCGTCGAGGTCTCCGCGGCCCTCCGCGCCCTTCGTTTCATGGCTCTACACCCACGCTGTCCCATTTCGTTGCTTTGTCAATCACTCTGGGTGACTCAGTCAAAATGCCGTGACTTGCTGTTTACCGTAAAGTTTACTGTAGAAAGAGAGGAAATGTATCTGTCGCCAAATAGAAATCCTTTTGATAGAATTCAGAATCAAAGAATGTGATTGTGCCCCCAACTATTTCAACGTCAAGGTGAGCGAACTGAATGTAAACTTCCAGAGACATCACGGTCTTGACTCTGCCATCTGGTCCCCACTGCAATCCTCTCGGCTACCGATGGCCTCAAAGTGGCTAAGTTCTGCCAACAGTCAGTACTTTACGAGCCTTAAATAAAAATCAGTTTACAAACATCTCAGGGGACATTACAACTTACGTAAACTGAAAGTCATTCCGTAGGTTATATAGCCCTCGTGGCCCCAACGGAAAACAGATGGCATGCTAAATTGGGCCATTTAAGGAGACTTTAATTAAAGAAGTGTTTACAAAGATGCGGTTGGAAGATAGGGAAGCAGAGGAATGAGGAAGCACCAGGGGCTGGTAACTGTGCAGTGCCCCACACAGCCCGAGGGGCCAGGGGAGGGAGCACTTCCCAGGGCCCGGAGAGGGGCAACCCTGCAGGGAGGGCTGCCTGGTAACCCAAGGTGCAGCCGGTCCATGGCGACCCCAGGGGGAAGGAGCCAGCAAGACGACTACCCTGACCTCACTCTCCTCCTTATGCTCTGATCTCCAGACAGTGTTCCCCACAGCTAATCTCAATTAGAAGCCAAAACACTAGAAATCATACTGGTATGATATCCCTAATGTCAGCATCCAAGATGAAGACCCAAGTGGAGAATGTGGAGAATGGATCAAAGAGAGGGAATCTAGCTTAACACGTAACCTTGGATACATCATGTCTGCCTCGAGCCTGCATGTTTTTCCATGTTGGGATCCCAGTGGACAGCCCAGTGCCAACACAAAGTCAGTAAGTTCTCACTCAGTGGAAGTTAGTCTGTAAAATAATATACTTAAGATAGATAAGCTCCAGCCCTGGCTGGTGCAGTTCAGTGGGTTGAGTGCTGGCCTGCGAATCAGAGTGTCACTGGTTGGATTCCCAGTCAGGGCACAAGCCTGGGTTGCAGGTCAGGTCCCCAGGATGGGGCAGGTGAGAGGCAACCACACATTGATGTTTTTCCCCTCTCTCTTTCTCCCTCCCTTCACCTCTCTGTAAAAGTAAGTAAATAAAATCTTTTTAAAAAAGGCAGATGAGCTCCATAGCACCCTCCAATACTAACATTCTGATTACTAAATTGTTCATCGTCCTCAAATATTATTCAAAAATGTAGCCTGACTGTAATGAAGAGGTCACCATTTCTAAAGATAAATTTCATACCCCAATCTTTACCTCTATATTCTGTTATCTCTCCCGTGTAATAGTACACAAATGAATTGTGCAAGCATTACTCAATGAGCTGTATAAAGAAAAGAAAAAGCAAGATACTCGGGTGGAGACACTGATGCATGGCGGTGAGGGAGGACGATCACCTGACTGCCGCAGGAGGCCCAGTGGGGATATCCGAAGCGCCTCCAAGAATAACTACGAGGCACCACGATAACAGGACGGGGCGTGCTTCTGGACATACTCCGACAATTTCCGTGCTTCGTTTCGGTAACCGTTTGGACTACTGTTCTCAGCACTCAAATTAGTACTCAGGCGGTCAGTAAAAATTAAGCCTGGAACTGCCCTGTATTTCCTTCCAGGTATGTATTTCAACCAACTCATTGTCCGATCAACTCGCTACCCCATACATCTCAGGTGGTGCTAATCCATCCCCGAGAATTTATCCTGGGGGGATATGTGCCCGAATCACCCTCTGTGATCTTTTCTTCTTTCCCTCCTGAGTCCCGTCCACCTGCTTTCCTGCATTGTTTTATACTTGAGTGTGTATTACAAAAAAAAAACCTTCAGTGACATCTCCAGCTACTTTTCTGCTTCTTTGTTTCTCTCTCCTACTCATCATTCCATTTGCTTCTTTATTCTTTGTAGAAACTTACTGCAGCTTTTCAGAGAAGTACCTGATAGCATAAAGGGTCATCGTATTAACTGGTAAAACTGTCAGAATTTAACAAAGTTCTTCTGACATTGTCTCCCTCTGAGCGCCCTTCCCTTCCTCGCCATTTAAATGCTCTCTCCCGATGCAGAAATGAGGTTCTCGGAGACCTAGCCTGACTTGGTCTGGCCCCCCTGCTATTTCAGCTGCACAGCTGGGAGAGGCTCCCGGAGCTCGGGTTTGCAGTTAAGTAATTTCACCTCACTACCATGCCTGGTGACAACCAGCACACGAGACTCGCGTTTCACTTACTTTTTATAATTCGAACAGGAAAATATCCCAGACATTTCTTCCATGAAACACTTGGTTCAGCAAAGACATGAAGAGGATGTTCTAATCTGAGTGAACGTGTCAGCCACTCTAAGATGAGAACTGATAAATTGTCCCCTGAAATCATTAAAAATGCTGTTAAAAAGTATGTTTGACATCTTAATAGGAAAATGACCAAATACAATGCCAGGAATCCTGCTCCCCTGCCTAAGGCTCTAATAGACACACTCTGAACGAGGGCGACTAGCACCTGCTGGGAGGCACGGCCTCACGTGCTATAAAAATAACGCCTCAAAATAATCCAAAGAAAGTCAGGAGTGTGTGTCGGCCATCTGTCTGCTTTAATTGGTTTTTCGTCAGAATCCTGCCATTTCTTGATATATATTCCAGTTTCGTCTCTCTGTCTCCTTAAAACGACCTTGGGTACGTGGGGAGGACTGGCCGCCTGAACATGCATAGGTAGCATTTGCAGCAAGGCGCCCCCCGCCAGGTCCAAAGTGAACGCCCTTCTCGTGTGCACAGGCGGAGTCCCCAAGTGCAGCCTCACACACTTCGTGCTTTCCCAGAGTTTTGTGGAAGAACCAGGGAGGGTCAAGTTCAACTAGCACACATTGAGCTCTGACCGCAAGCCGGGCCCTCTGCGTGCCAGTTCTGTGGCTGCCGCCAGCCGCACCACGAATGGAAAGGAGTTGAGCGGCAGAGGTCTGCGCCGGGGCAGCCAGGGGAGCTCCAGCAGCAGCTCGCAGGAAGCACCACATGGCTGTGCAGATGCGAGGTCTATTTTCCACGTCTGCTCCTGGCCTTCAAACCTCTCCCTGCCTTGGAGTGCAAACGATCAAAAGACACTCTAGTTCAAAAGGTACCTGGAAAGTGAAAAGAGATGCAAAAGAAAGGAGGGAGTGAATGCAGAAACTTAAAACTATCCACGCTCAGCGAACGGTCCCTGAAGAAAAACCATACCACATGCGGCAAGAATAGTGTGAAACCCTGCAAGGATTCACACCAGCAAGAAGTAGGTCCTGAGCCATACTGTTGAAGGAGGTGTTATTGCCAGTTCCTTAGTGAGGAGGGATCAGAAACTGACATTTCAACCCACTGTGCTTCCTTTGTCGTCTGTCACATGGAGGTGCACAAAAATATCCACAGTCCCCTGGAAAGAGGACAGTTCTAATGTCCTCAGTAAGTCCTTAATGGTCCTCACGAAATGCATTGTGAACATCCCTCTAGTATTGTTATGTAGATACTTGGTGTTGGAGGGTCTTCCCTGAGTATCTTATGGAAGGAGAAGGCAAGACATCGCGTGCGCAGTACGAACCCATCCCAGTCGGCAGCCTGCACACTGTCCAGGCGCGCTACACCGCCTGCTGCTGTGGTCCAGGAAACCCAGGGTACCGCCAGGCTACTCTGTCTGGACAGCGTCTGCTCTCTAGTTCCTCAAGGAGGACACATCGTCACATCCGCAATTGCACGGCCACCTCACCATACCATGGCCTCCCTGTCCCCTGGCTCAGACACCGAGGTAAGAGGGGAGAAGGGAGACAAAGGGAGAAGGAAAGAAGGAGGGCCCCAAGGTGCACAGTCTGGTCTGTGAGCACCAACTGAAGATGGTGAGAGTGATTCATTCATGAAAAAGGAGAGGAGGGGCATCTTACGCTCTCAGTGTTCGAACGTAAAGCAAAGGTGTTTCGGTGACACTGGGGGGCTGGGGAGTCCTTCACGTGGATCCCAAACCCGAGTCTGTGATGCTCGGAGAGAGACTTCAGGCTGGCTAGGAAAACGGAATTCGCCCTTATGAAAGAATGTCCAGGGGCCGGCAAAAATAGGTTTACAGTTGTGAGTACGTGGAACAGAGCTTACGAAGCTACTGTAATGACCATAGCCTGCGAGTCTCTTTCCACATGAACAACCGTAAACCCACTTTTGCCCACTCCTGTACATTACATTTGAAAGTATCTTATCCAAGTCCACAAACTGATTATACTAATTGGCATGAACAGACAGATAGCCAGGTGAACGACAGATGGATTTTGACTTGAAGATCAGTGACAGAGACGAGCCAGAGAGACCCGGGTTCCAAACTGGACTCCACCGCTTTTCAGCTGTAAGACAGTGGACAGGTCACTTCTCACCTGTAAACACCAATGTCTACCTTCCCAGGAGGCTGAAAGCCGATGAGGAATATTTGTGACGGCCCAGAGCACCGTGCCTGAACATGGTAGTTCAATTCCTACTTAAACTTTCCTTTTAATCCCGGAAATCCCTGAAAAACCATTGACCAAGGACTGGGCAGGGGTTTCTGTTTCTGAAACTTCACTCATGACTCACTGAGCTCTCCGGAGGCGCTGGCTCTGGAACTCTGGGGACCAAAGAGTAAATGAGGTAAGAACAACAGATGTGACCCATGTCACTGGCTCAGGTTACAAACAGGGTTAGCCTGACCCAATGTAATGACACTCGCAGGAAATCTAGTAAGACTAGACCCCCCTAGAGAATTCTCCCCAGCCCTATCCCAAATTGTACAAAGATTTCAAAAGGGGTTGGTCCATTTTCCAAATGCCCAGCCAAGAGCGACACCAGGATGCCCGATCAGACCGCTGGCCAGTCTGACCACTGGCCCCACCGACCAGAGGGGGGGCGCTAAGACTGTCATCATTCCCAAGCTGCCAACCCCTGCACAGTGTGCAAGGCTGCCCCACACCTGGAGCCCGGGTCACGGTTCCCTCTCACAGGCGAACGCAGGCCAGTGTTTCTCCGAGCGCAGCACCCCTTCCCGCATGCTGGTGTGAGTCCCTCCCTCAACCAGCCGGGCCCTGGGCCACCTTCTATCTTGAAAATCAAGGAGGAGTAGAGCAACAATCAACACACCACAGGCGCTACAGTGTGCTTCCATGGGACCCGTGGGCCACACGTGATTTTTACATTTCTAAATGGCTAAACCTATCACATCAAAAGAAGAGTATTTCATGGCGCAGGAAAGTGAAATGAATCTCACATTTCAGTGTCTATAAATACCGTCTGCCTGGAGTACCACCAGGCTTTCTTCCTGAAGCATTGTTTCCAGCTCGTTTGATGTTATAACTGCAGAGCGGCTTCTTGAGTTTAGGGACACAGACCCAAGTCCCTTGGGCTGGCAAGTCCCAAATATTTACCGTCTGTCCCTTCAGAGGTCACTCTAGCTGTCTCTGGATGAGAGACCCATTCCTTTCCTGCCCAAAGGCCCCTAAGCCCTTCGTCCAAACTTGTCTACCGCTCCTTTCCGAGAGGCCGGGGAACCTAGGGGAGACGGGGGCTTTGACAGGCAGGTGAAACGTGGCAAATGGAGAGGCACGCTCTGTGCCCGAGGCACACGGCCAGCCCAGCTCATGCCCGAGTGCCTAAGGGGGCCAGGGCAGACCACGGCAGTGCCTTGAGGGGACTGGCAGGCTCTGCTGGACCAAAGAGCAGATCAGAGATTCTACAAAAAAGAAAAGAAGAAAAGGTTTTCTTTCATGTTAGCTCCCTGCCACATCTCAAATCAAAACAAAAATAGCACATGTGTTAATGATACCATACTAGAAAGGGCCACGAGCCCACCCAAAAGGAAAAGTTGGGCTGGCTGGATGGAGGACCCTTGAAGATCCTTTAATTCAACATCATTCGGAGCAGGAAAATAAAGGCTAACAGAAAAATACACCACTTGTAAAGTTTGTCACTAAGTCCCACTGCCGATGCCTTGTCCACTGAATCTCAGCTGATGTCAACAGGACTCACTCACTTCCTCAGCAAATATATTTGCGGGACCACTGAGTGTCCGATGCTTTTCCAGGCAGGACCATTGTGAGCAGTCATCCAGACAGAAGAAGAAGGAGGAAGTCACTGTCCTCAAGGCTTACATTCCAACTGAGGAACAAGGGCATTTTATTTAAAATACGTGTGTGTATGTGTGTGTGTGTGTGTGTGTGAAATATATATAACAAATGTCTATGTTTATAAATAAATATATATATGAAATAAGTGAAACAGAAAGTGTGTGAAATGATGATCAGGGCTCAGAGAGACAAAGGCAAGGAAGGGAAAGAGGAGGGAGAGGAGCGCGTCCAGCTCGAGAGGAGGCCGGTGTGTGCCTGCCAGGGAGCCTCTGAGGCAGGACATGAGGGAGGTGAGGAAAGTGCACCCAGTGAGCATGCCCAAGGAGCATTCCGGATGGAGGCAAGAGCCAGGGCAAGGACCAGGGTGGGAGCTGGTCTGGTGGGATCAGTGCATGGAAATGCGGGTCGGGTCCTCTGAGTGGCAAGGAGGCAAGGTGGCTGGCAGAGCCAGGGAGGGACAGAGACCCTGCGTGGATGGCCCCGCAGAGTGGGAATGGGCCAGGCGGGAGGGTGGAGAGGGTGGGTCGTTTGGAGTCTTTTAGGTCATTGTACAGACTCTGGCTCCTACTCCAAGGGAACTGTGAAACCACTGGAGGATTCTGAACAAAGAAAACATTACATGATCTGAATTCTGTGTAATAGGATTTCTCCCAACTACAAGATGACTAAGAGAGAAAAGAAAAAAGAAGTGAAAGAAAAAAGATTCTCCATTAGAAGACTACTGATATAATTTAGACAAGACATGAATCTCTCTTAGAAGTAGAGGTGATACAAAGCTGTTGAACTGTGGCCACATTTTAAAGGTAGAAAGCCAGCAGAATTTGATAATGTAGCGTGGGTGAGAGGGAGAAGTCTAAGATGGCTCCAGGATTCTTCGCCTGCGTGCACAACTGCATGACCGGAATTCCCAGGCAATGAGGTGCAGAAGACTTCAGGAAGAACAGATTAGGAGGAAGATGAAGAGGCTGATTTTGGACATCTCGAGCTCGAAATGCCTGTTAGACACCAAACAGGGAGTGTCAGGCATGCATCCACATGTACAAATCTAGGGTTCGGGAAAGAGGCCAACACGGAGGCCTGGAACGGAGGGGTCACCCACATGGAGATGACATGAATCCAGGACGCCAGAGGAGGTTACCAAGGGACTGAGCACAGACAGCACAGAGGAGAGGCCACACGTCCACGCCCCTGCGTCTGTCACAGAACCTAGAGCAACTTTACGCCGCAGCTGCGCCTTCCTTACTCATACAGCTACACCGCGCTCACCGGCAGCCCCAAGTAGTTGGGAAATTCTTGAAACAAGGACAGGATTACAGCACTGGAAGGTGTCTGAGACTGTACAGACTGTGACTCACAGAAGAATCTCCTGGGAAATCACTCGGGACCTACTTGAACCTTAAACCCAGTTGTTCAGTGTAGCGATCGCCTTGCCAGCGTGTGGGTGATTAAAAGTGAGCAGGAGCCTACGAGAGGCACGTGCCATGGCGCTGGCTAGAAGTGACTGCGCAGCGTGAGTCCGACACAGGTTGAACCTGATGAAGGCGACCGTCTGGACCGCCTGGTGCTTCGCCCATCTCCCTTCCCGAGAAACGACTCTCCCCTCCTGTCTCTGGGGCCAGCCTGAGTCGGGAGCCCGTTAGTGCTTCTTCAGACGCCCGTTCTGTTCCACTGCCATTTGGAAGAAGGACTGAGGGCCCAGTGGGGAAAGGTGCGAGAGGCGAGGCTCAGCCTCTGCTGCCGCATCCAAGCGGTTCTGCTCCAGCCCTCGGTGTGCAGACTTGGTGCAGAGACTCCGCTCTGCCGGGAGGTGGTTCGGGGACCACTGACTGCTACTGGGCCGTGACCCTTCAATAGGACGGCCATGAGATGTAGCGTCCGACCTGGCCCAGGTCTGAGGGGTGCTGTTACACCTGGCACCAGCTGAGCCTGTCTCAGGCGAAGAGGAATGTGTGGTCTCACCTATGGGCACCCACACTCTTCCACTTCATTCCCATTCCAGGCAGCTGACAAAAGCCTGTCTCCCAACCACAGCCAACACTCCCTGAGACGGCTTCTTGTAACTACAAGTTTCTCTTTCTTAGAACATTTCCAGAAACATTTTAGCACTTCTTATAGATTTGAGATCCCATGAAACTTACTACTGACTGGGCCATTCTCTAATCTCTGGCTATCACTGAGCAGGCATGGCTATATCCCAGGAGCCTGGGACATCGATCTATAAAAGGTAGTCAGCAGAGCTGAGTGCATGCTTAAATGTGTTACCTCATTTAGTCCTCAAAACACCAGCAAGGAGTGAGCCCCTCTTGTCTGAGGGATTCTCTGATGCCCGGAGAGGTTAGGGAACTTGGCTAAACTCAGCTAATGGGCAGCCGCACCAGGATTTTATGTTACAGCTGCCTGGCTTCTAAGTCTAGTCCTCTCTCCCTGTGTTTACTGGAGAAAGATGATGAAAGATTCATAAAAGGTGTGAAGGGAGTTCATGCCCCACAGGATGGCTGAGCCCAGGATTCTTCCTCTGTCTTATTCCCTAAGCTAATCATTCCAGCATACAAACAGATGAAGAAAACGTCAATGAAATTCCACATGTGACCCCCTACCTCCGCCCCTGAAAGGCAGGAAACCCTATCAAAGGCTCTTACAATGACTTAAGACATTCACTGAGGAATCTCCCAGATGGCACCGTAGACCGCTAGCTCTGCAAAAACACAGCCCACAGTCACTAATAACTTTTTTAACAGCTAATAGTTTGGTCCCTAATTGAGGACTTATCTCTCCCCGCAGCAGGTTTCACGCTCAGTCCGAGGTCTCATCACCAGCTGGCATTTGCCAGGACTGCCCCAACCTGCCTGGGCCTCGGAGCCACCTGGGATCTCTGGACAGAATATTGGCGCCCTGCTTCACCCCAGAACAACTGGTTCTGGGGATCTTGGGCTGGGCCAGGAAATCAATACTTCCCACAGGCTCCCGAAGTGATTCTGGTGCAGTCAGGCCCCACACTCGGCTCCGGGGAGTCAATAAATACCGTGAGGGAGGAGGTTGGTATGAAAACAAAAATCACAAGCACATCTCTTGTCTTTTCTGCCAAGCTGCAATGTTCTCCAAGTTTCTTCTTCTTGCTCTTGAAGCAAGGCAGCCAAACCAAGCCAAACTTTCTGCAGGGCCCCCAAAAGCCTAGTGGCATTCAAACCTTCACCCAGCTGGATATATACTGGTAAGTCGAGTAGGTCCCGTTATAAACTTAAGCAAAAACACATCCCACTACAGCCTATCTATAAAACCCACAGGCAGTTTTCCACTGTCACAGCTTGGGTTGGGGACAGGCTTCTCAGTCCTCAATGGCATACGCAATTGACATTCTAGTCTCTACATGTATCTAAAAGAGTATCTTTTGTAGAGTTAAGTAACAGATGATAAAAGTATTTTTAAAGTTTAAGTCTGTAATTTGTCTACCAGCTCTCGAAGAAGTTCAAAGATTATGAAGATGTGGGATCAGCACATAAAACAAAGTGTTTCCAGTGTAGGGAACAGTCTCTCGATCCTGATCAAAGTGCAGCTTCATCGTTGTCTCTGTCTGTACACAGAAATCACGTGGGGAGCTTTAACGATTCCGACGCCTGGGCCGCCTCCTCAATTACTCTCATTTACTTGTTCTGGAGCACCGCCTGGGCCTTGGGATTTTTTTTCAAAGTTCCCCCATGGCAGAGAAGTGCAGTTAAGACTGAGAACCATGCTTGATCCACTATGCAATGGAAGGATGAGTATGAATGAAGGTTTGGACAAGTGCCTGATTTCCTAGCAACTCTCAGATGACAGGGCCCTGTGCTCCACCACAGGCTCAGCTCAGGAATCTGACTCTCCAGTCTCTTAGGAGGATCAGGCCTCTGAGGTTCCCTCTCCCACTGAGCAGGGATCTCCTCCTTTCCCCAGCTCCCGTGCTAGGCCAGTGGAGGGAGCACAGTGGTCCCGTCCTCCTGCTCTCTGCCCTGCAGCTCACCTGTCCCACACTTGACTCCACTGTCCTGAAAGTGGGAGTGGGAGAAGAGGTGGTGTGGGATGCGGAGAGGGGAGGGGCCAGCACAGTCCTGTTGTGGCTGGGACGTGTCCTTGCACTTCGGGGCCCCGCAGGTGGTTAAAATGAAGTCCCTGCTGAGTCAGCAGGTGCTGAGCAGCCTCTTTCCTAAACGAGGCTCCTCTTGGGTCTCTCAGAGGTCTGCATGTGGGGACACCTCTCCCGTGACATACCCCTGGTTTTGACTGCCTCCATGGTTACTTTGTCCCCTGCAGTCACACCGGCCTCTTCCGTTGGAGGTTTCCTGACCCCCACGGAGGTCTGGAGATGAAATCTCTCCCCTCCAGCCCACAGCTGGACGGAAACACCCCCTGCAGTGTGCAGTGGGGAGAGATAAGTCCTCAATTAGGGAACAAATTAGTAGCTGTTAGAAAGAAGTGTTCGTGACTGCGGGCTGTGTTTTTGCAGAGCCAGCTGCCTATAGTACCACCTGATTCAGATCAACGGCCTTCAGAAGTCAGAGCCTCCCTTTGGGAGAGCAATTTGACCACATCTATAAAAAGTGTACACGCACATAAAATTTGACCCTTCCATTTTACATCTGGCATTCGTTCTACAGAAACGACTGAGTCTGTGCACAAACCTACACACACGAGACGTTCCCTTTGCATTATTTGCAATGTGAAAACTGAAAACCACCTGAATGTCTCCGGTGGGTATGGTGGCTAATTAATTCATGATCGTTCACATCATAGGTCGTTATGCAGGATAAGCATGCTTGGTAAGAACCCACTTTTGTAGGGAAGAAAGATATGAACGGGAACCTACACATGCCCACAGAGTCACCGAACTCTATCAGTGGGGGTATCTGAGGAAGGAGCGTGAGTAGAAGAAGAAGGTAAAGGGGAGAATTTAAGGGGTGCTCAGCTCTGTGTTAAGATTTAACTTTTTGCACTACTAATGCACTTATGCATGCCCTAGGTGATTTTAAAGGGGAAAAAAAGAAGAAATGTGATTGACCTGCAAACCTTTGGTAGGACTTCCCACTGTTAACAAGAATGAACTTGCATCCCCAGTCTGGTTGCTCTTTCAACCCCTCTAAACCCCTGGCCTTCCCCACTCATCGAATGCAAATTCAGCTTAACCTCGTGCTTTCCCAGAGTCTTGTAAGCACTGAGTCAGGCTGGGGAGCCTCCTGGGGAAAACCAGCACTCCCTCTTGGGGCCGGCACCAGCCGGTGCCCAGTCCTAGATGTCAGCTGCAGCAGTGACGCCAGTGATCTCCCCCCAGGCAGCTGGAGCTCTGTGAGCTCCGTGAATAGCAGCAAACTGAATGCTTAACAGACTTCGTCGGTCTTGGATGGAGCACAAGCCATCAGCACAGCAGTCATCGGACCCCAAAGTGAAGGGCTTTCTCAGGCAGGGCCGCCGCTGCTCTCTCTAAATGGGTCAGACAGGTTTGTCCTGACTTGGCACAAACAAACAGTGCCCTCTTCTGCCCAGCAGTGGAACTTCTCCACAAAGCAACAGCCGGGTGGAGTATCTGGAGCTTCCATTTGCTCAGGATGCATCTTGCAAAATGGGCCAAGGAGGCTGAAAAATAAGAGTTAGGAGCCAGAGAGCCATTCGCAGGGAAGCTGCCGCTCTGCCTCTGCCCTGCATTCATGTCCCAAGTTTACAAGTGTCCTATTTTAACCACAGAAACGATGATAAAAAGATTTCAATAATAGGGTGAGCCCCATCTACTAAACGGCCCAAGTGCTGCAATTTTACATTACAGCGATGAAAAGGAAATACTCTCCGTGGCGTGGCATGGAACATCCCCTCAACTTTTTCTGAAAAACAATCTAGCAAAAAGTCACAGTTTTTAAAAATCTCTTATGACAAATTAGTCCAGGAATTTTACATCTGGGGAACTTTCCATTGGAAAAACCTAAAAAGACCCAAATAAAATGAAGTAATTTATATAGAGATGTCCAGAGCAGTCTCACCTCTCATTATTGTACAGTGTAAAACTGGAAAAACTCACTCACAAGTGGCAATCAGTAAAGACACGGTTGTGGGACACACTGAGGAGTGTCACCAGGCTTTGCCATAGAGCCATTAAGACTTGTCATTTCGGGGACACACAGAATGCACGTGCTGCATGTGGGACACAGTGGGGCACTCCGAACCCTAAGGGACGTTCAGGCTCTGACTGCAGTGCAAGCGCTCGCAATGGCAAAGACCACTTGAGTGTTCGCTCCTCCGTAGAGCAGCTGAGTGTGAGGCCTTCAAGGAGGTAGCACAGGGAAAGAAAGCAAGACAGAAAAACGCTACTGGCCATGGTTTCATGCTTCAGTCTTTACTGCCTCATCTTCTGTTTTGGAAGCCCAGGAAATCTATTTTATCACATCGTTTGTCAGTAGAGAGTAGGCACTCGCTAACGAATTAGGAAGCAGAAGAGCCTTAGAACGTTGTGCCAGACCTCCTTTCTCATCCGCTAAGCACACAGCTTTGCACTCTGGGGCTCACGCAGACACAAGCTTAAGAAAACTCGAGGTCCATATGTTGGTATTTGTAATCCTTAATCTAAGGCTAAAAATCAAGTTTACCCAGAAGCTTCTGTAATATGAAAATCAATCCAAAAATGCCAGAGACTTGCGTGAAGCCCCTGATAAGGCTGAAATGTGACAGCTTGCTGGAAGCATCCCGGATTGAAAGTGCCGGCAAATATGGTGAGCTCGCACAGTTCTCATTACTAAGCTCACAATAAGTCCTCAATCTGGCCTGCAGGGATCTGAAGCGCGGGCTCCAGATGTCTGGCCCAATTGCATGAGGAGTTGATAATCTCACATTCCTGGGCCTCCTGGGCCAATTACTCCACAGAAGTCTGGGCAAGGCCAGGGGATCTTCGTTGTAACAGTGCAGCTGTCCTCATCACAATTGGCTGAATACTACTGCAGCCGACAGTAGGGCTCCCGAATTAACCTCCTTGAAAAGTCCTGTCTCCTTACAGCTGGGATTCCAGACACTACGTCAGAGAACACAGCATCCAACAAATTCGTAAAACCCCAGTTACCAAATCCCTGCTCTGAATCCCCGCTGTCTCTCACATAGACTGTTACTATCCTCCTCACGGGTCCCCCTGCGGTGACACAGCTGTCAAATGGGCCTTTTTGAAGCCCAGGTCAGATCCTGTTCGGCCTCCCCTCAATTCCTGACCCTGATCTTCTTCCCCCATATAACTTCTGTTCTAACCACCTTCCTAATCTCACTGCCTTTTCCTTCTCCTCTCCGCACCAGCCACAGTGGCCCCCTAAGATATAGGGCCTTGGCGCTCTCTGATCCCTTGGACTGAATTGCTCTTCCACCAAATCCCCTCCTGCTTACGTTTTCATTTCATTGCCGCCTTAAAGAGAGGCTCTCCTTGAGTCCCAGACCCCGCCATCCTTTCTCCTCTATTTTCTCTTTTCTTTCGCACTCACTGCATGACATATGGCACACTGGTGTCCCTGTGAGGGCAGTGGCTTCAGCGGTCATCTAACATTATTCGGTCTCTGCAGCCGGAGCAATGTGAAGCGTATCAGAGGTGCTCAGTAAACACCAGGTGGGCAAATACAGGTAGGAATTTCACACGTGGGGCCCATAGGAAATAAGACACACATAGAATCCACTGGGGTCTATTTGGACAGTTCAAGATTCTATATGAAGGGGAAAGTCTGTCCTGCCTGGTCTACAACATTCCTACATGTCCAGTTTTTATATTGGGCAGAAAGAAAAAAAAATCACTATTTAAATGGAAAACCTTGGCCAGGCCCAATACTGATGCAAAAGTATAAGCTCCTGTATTTCTTTCCACAAATATATTCTCTAGAAAAGTGAGGGCAATTTAATATAAAACATCTCAAACTTAATTTTTCAAATTCAAAAATTTGGAATAAAATTGCTTGTAGCTATTAGGGCAGAAAGCTATAAATAAAACTAATAACAACACCAATGAGTCAATAATTTCAACTAATATCTAATAGTAATAGGCTAATTTTACCCGAATTTTTATGTGTTTCATAGAATACGAGAGAAAGCAATGTGATGAATGAACTTCATAAATTGACCGCCAATACAAACAACATAGAGATGAATGATAAAAACAAAGTATATTCTTGAGTACATACACTAAAAATCATGAGGCAAACTCCAAAATAGTTTATCTCCTGTGCTTCCCCCCCACCCCGACACTACAGAGCAATGGAAAGACTGGTTGACTCTTAAGTCAAGGGTGTCAAACTCATGTTCACCGGGGGCCACATTAGCCTCGCAGTTGCCTTCAAAGGGCTGAAAGTAATTTCAGGACTGGATAAATGTAACTACTCCTTAACTGGTAAGGAGCTGAAGTTACTTTCAGGCCTTTAAAGGCAACCACGAGGCCGATGTGGCCGCCAGCGAAAATGAGTTTGACACCCCTGTCTTAAGTCCTTTAGGGTTAGGGAAAAATTGAACCATGGTATCTATATAAAAAAGAATAAAATACTTATATTTTAATTCTGTATAGTGAATATTTTAATTCTATATAGATCACATGCATCCAAGTGATCCCAAAGCAAGTCATTTAGAACCAAATATAGAAGAAAGGGCACTAAATTCATCCCTCATCCTTCGTGAGAGGCCCTGGCCTGATGCTAACTAGCTAATGCTATAAAGAGGTAGCTCTGGGGAAGCATTAAAGCTTGGGTTCAATGGGAAGTTCATGATAATAGGCCATACCAGGTAATAGGCCACCAAGTCTATTATCCACAAAGTCAAAGGCTCTGTAAATATCAATACATGCTGCAATCTTCTATCACTCCTATTAGCTCTCTCCACAAAATCTTAAAATGCAGAGCAATGATCAATAGGGAAATAACTGTAACTAAAACTTCGCACTCTTCTCCTGTACACTACCAGGCTAAAAAACAATTTTGGAAAACTGCCGTAGATTGTAGGTTGGAAACACAGAAATTAATGAATCAATAATCTGGGAAAGTGCTTTCAAACTCTGTGATCAATTGCACAGATTCTATCCAGATGGACCCACACACACCGAGGAGCTGGAGAGAGCAAACACATCAGTAAGAATCAGAAAACACCCATCGGAGACACAGTGGCACCAACTCTTCGATGGTTGTGTTGCTGAGTTTCAGTGTTTTTTAACCAGCTGCTCCACATGAGAGAGCACATTACCAAGAGATATTTGAGAAGGCCTGACTCAAATAAGTTTGGGGCAGTTGCTGTTGGCTTATTGCATTTTGAAAGGAGGACTTCTCTGGTAACTGTCAAAATCTGGGTTCATGGCTCCATTATCATGTTCAAATAATTGTGCCTTTGACCCAAATGTTGCCCGTGTTACTATCTCTATTACCAGGACCTTCCATAAGGTTTCATCGTATGGAGGGTTTGAAGAAGCAATAACACGTTTACGATAGCATTTGTATTTTGTAAGCTACCCGGTGCCCTCGGCATTCCACCTGGCATCTACCTCTGGAACCCGGCTAGGGCATTCTTCACCTAGTTGTCTTTTCAAACAAGGAATTATAAAGGCAATGCCTGTGCTTGTTTAAAACACAGGGAAGAATGAGGAGGGGGGAGGGGAGAAGCAGCAGCGGCTTTCATTTTTCAGCAGTCCCCTGAGAGATGAGAGGTGTGTCCCGGTGTGCGTGTGTTTTACTCGCATGCACACACTTCTCAGGAACAAAGTAATTAATGAGATTTGACTACCCCATTCAACCTCACTCTTTCCAATTACACAAATGAATTAGTCAAGCTAATAAACACAGGAAAGCTCTAGAATAGCTATGTCAAAGACTAAAGTGAAGGGAAAAGATTATTTTTGTGGGGATGACAGCCAACCAACTGTGCCACACTGGTCAGGGGGGCGAGGAAAGGTTATTTTTACCGAACT
>PVKM010004845.1:0-50381 GCA_004027735.1 Carollia perspicillata | reverse complement strand
AAGCAACAAACAACAAGTGTTGGAGAGGTTGTGGAGAAAAGGGGACCCTAGTTCACTGCTGGTGGGATTGCAGACTGGTACAACCACTATGGAAAACAGTATGGAATTTTCTAAGAAAACTAAAAATGGAACTGCCTTTTGACCCAGCAATTCCACTGCTAGGATTATATCCCAAGAACCCTGAAACACCATTCCAAAAGAACCTATGCACCCCAATGTTCACAGCAGCACAATTTATAATAGCCAAGTGTTGGAAGCAACCTAGGTGCCCATCAGTAAGTGAATGGATCAAAAAACTATGGTACATATACACAATGGAATTCTATGTGGCAGAAAGAAAGAAGGAGCTCCTACCCTATGCAACAGCATGGATGGAACTGGAAAGCATTATGCTAAGTGAAATAAGCCAGGTGGTAAAAGACAAATACCATATGATCTCATCTTTAACAGGAACCTAAGCAACAAAACAAACAAGCAAGCAAAATATAACCAAAGACATTGAAATAGAAAATGGGATGACAGTAACCAGAGGGGAGAGAGGAGGGAATTTCAGGGGGGAAAAGGGAAGGGATTATAGGAACAAGTATAAAGGACACATGGACAAAAACTAAGGGGGGTGGAAATGGGAGGGAGGTGGGGAGCACTGAGGGGGTGGACTGGGACAGGAGTAAAAGACAGAAAACTGTACTTGAATAACAATCAAAATAAAAAAATAAAGAAAAAAACAAAATTATAGTTTGTTCTCATGTAAAAAAATTAATTCAAAATGGATCAAAGACATAAATATAAGATCTGAAACAACAAATTACATAGAATTTGACCCCAAAGGTAAGGGAAGTAAAGGCAAACTTAAATGAATGTGAGTATATCAAACTAAAAAGTTTCTTCATGGCAAAAGAAATAAAAAACAAAACAAAAAGGCAACTGGCTGAGTGAGAGATGATATTTGCAAACAACAGCTCCAACAAAAGGTTATTATCCAAAATATATAAAGCACTCATAAAACTCAATACCAAACAAACCAGTTTAAAAATGGGCAGAGGTTCCCTTTTCTCCATATCCTCACCAACACTTGTTTGTTGATGTATTATTGACGCCATTATGACAGGTGTAAGATGATATCTCACTGAGGTTTTAATTTGCATTTCTTTGATAATTAGTGATGATTAGCATTTTTTTCATATGTTTATGGGTCCTCTGTATGTCCTCTTTGGAGAAGTGTCTATGCAGGTCTTTTGCCCATTTCTTAATTGGGTTGTTTGTCTTCCTGGTGTTGAGTTGTATTAGTTCTTTGTATATTTTGGAGATGTATCATTGGTGAAAATGTTCTCATACAGTGGGTTTCCTATTAGTCTTCCTAATGGTTTCTCTAGCCATGCATAAGCTTTTTAATTTGATGTAGTACCATTTGTTTATTTTCTCCTTTGTTTCCAGTACCTTAGGAGATACATTGCCAAATATATTGGTATGTAGGTATCTTGAGATTTTATTGCCCATTTTGGATTGACTTAGGGAGGGGAGGGGATGGGGCTGGGTGAAGGTGGGGAATGGATGAAAAAGCAGGAGCAATTGTAATAGCATAAACAATAAAAATAAAATTTTTTAAAAGAAAAAATGCACAAAGGACCCAAATAAAATACCTCTCCCAAGAAGACTTACAAATGACCATCAGATCTATGAAAAGATGTTCACCTTCACTAGCTATTAGGGAAATGCACACCAAAACCACAATGAGATACTATCTCACACCTGTTAGAATGGCTATTATCAACAAGACAGGTAATAACAAGTGTTGGAGAGGTTGTGGAGAAAAAGCAACCCTTATTCACTGCTGGTGGGAATATAAACTGGTCCAACCACTATGGGAAACAGTATGGAGGTTCCTCAAAAAAACTAAGAATAGAGTTACCATATGACCCAGCAATCCCTCTTCTGAGTATCTACCTGAAAGACTAAAAAAGTTACTCACAAAGATATATACACCCTTATGTTCATTGCAGTATTATTCATGGTGGCCAAGAATGGAGACAACCAAAGTGTTCTTTGATAGAGCACTAGGTAAAGATATGGTACACAGATGTACTATGGAATACTAGTCAACCATAAGAAAGATAAAATACTGCCATTTGTAACAACATGGATGGACTTTAAGAATATTATGCTAAGTGAAATAAGTCAGTCATAAAAGGCTAAGAACCATAAAATTTCACTCATATGAAGGATATAAAACCAAAACTCATAGACAGACAACAGTATGGTGGTTCCCAAGGAAAGGGGGTGGAGGAAGAGAAAATGGTAAATAGGGTCAAATATATGGTGGTAGAAGATGATCTGACTTTGGTTGGTGGGCACACAATGCAGTATATAGATTATACATCATAGAATTGTATACTTGAAACCTGTATGATCCTGTTAACCAATGTTACCCACCAAAATTTAATAAAATAAAAAATAAATGGTTTCTCTTGTAGACAACATATAAAAAAATAAAATAAAAATAAAGTGAAAGTATATGGGAAAACTGAAGACTAAAGGCCTGGGGAAAATGGTTTAGATTTTGAGATGTATAGTATCATTGCAATCAACTCTGTTGTGTTCTGATGTATGCTTCCTACTAGACCTCTGCTCTTCTGTACACACTCAAGAAATGTAATCATGCATAAGCCTTATTTTCATTAATCTGGCCATTTATTCAGATTTTTTTCCTTTGGAAAATAAAAAGGAAAAATAAGTCAACAGATTCTGTATCTGAAAAAGCCATGATAACCAACTGTCTTAAAATGCTAAGAACTAAAGGAAAGATATGGAGAAAGTAAAGAAAATAGTGTGTGAACAAAAGAGAAATATCAATGAAGAGAGAAAACCTACAATAACCTAAAAGAAATGCTGGAGCTGAAAAGTATAATAATGGAAATGAAAAATGCACTGGTGGGATTTAAAGGCAGATTTGAGCAGGCAGAAGAAAGAATCAGCAAGCTTTTAGATAGGAAAGTGCAAATTATTAAGCCTGAGGAACAGAAGGAAATAAGATTGAAGAAAAGTGAACAGAGCCAAAGGGACCTGTGCGATACCATCAAGCAAACACATATATACACTGTGGGAGTCCCAGTAGGAGAAGAGAAAGAGAAAGGGGCAGAGAGAATATTTGAAGAAATCATGGCTGATAATTTCTGAAAACTGATGAAACATGAATATAAACATCCACAAAGGTCAATGAACTTAAGATGAACTCAGAGAGACCAACACTGAAACATATTATAACCAAACTTTCAAAACACGAAGAAAAATGGAGTATGGATAGAATTGATGTTTGTCACCTCCAGGCCTGGACCACAAAAATTTCCTATACAGTCTTTCAAGATCTCTGTCATTCCCCATACACTGGCTTGAAGAAAAGATTCTAAGGCCCAAAAGAAGGTGAAACCATGCAAAAGCAGAGCCCCTCTGTCACTGCAGGGTCCCTCAGTCACTGCAATGAAGACTGTTCACTGAATGCCCTCTCTAAACAAAGTGATCAAGTCTCTATTTTGTTACACTGATAGTTCAGGGGCTATCTGATTTAAAAATAGCATTACCCCAAATAATAGATTTTGCCTGTGTCATTTTGTTGCCAAGAATGCCCATCCTATTATATCTGACTGTTAAAATGCTAAAAAGTCCATCTGAAATGTCATTTATTTCTCTAGTTAACAAGTCAAAAAGTGTTGTCCCTCTTCTAACATTAAATAGATCTATTTTTATTATTTTATAGCACTGATCACTTAGCATTTAGTAATATTTATGTTCATGTTTTGTCTCTGCAATAGATTGTGTGCTTCCAGAAAGTAAATCATATTTCTTTCATCTTTGTATGTTTTGTACCATGTGTCTGTCATACTGTGTGTTGTACACAGACACTATATAGGTATTGCATTATATAGGCAGTTAGTGTTAAACATCATTCATCTTCCCTAAATCACCTCTGCAGTGGCAGACTATCAGGTTGGTCCTCCTGATGGTTAGCATCTACATTGGAACACAACTTTCCATTTCTTGAATGCTTTCTTGGCTCTGACTCCACTACCTTTTCTGTCACTTTCTTAGTGACAAAAAAACTTCCTCTTAAAGCTAAATATTGTTCATCAGTACATTTCCACTTTTTGTTGTCCTTTGGTTCCAAAAAACAACCTTTAAAATATTCATTACAGAAACTCACTAGTTTCCCCACACCTCCTACCTAATCTGATAGGAATGAATCACAGTACACATCTCTAGCCATACACTCTTCTACAACTTCCTTTTTCACCCAAAGTACTATTTCCCCATACATGTAGTGAGTCAGGTTTTATTTAGTACTTCCATAGCTGGTTAATTATGTCTCACTGAATTACTCTAAAGATCAAGTTTTTCGGCTTCTCTTTTGTCTTCGCTCTTTCGAAGTCTAATCTTTATTTGAAGTGTTTAATTAGTATTATCTATCTGATATACACCACGTTAAGCATATAAGGTATTTTGTATATGTTATCTTATTTAATCTCATTTAATTCTAATCACAATCATATGAAGAAATTATTTAAAATAACAATTACCATATGAACAGCAACTCCACTTTTGTTTCTGAAAGAAATAAAGTTACTATCTCAAAGCAATATCCACATCCCTGTGTATTGTACAGCATTATTTACAGTAGCCAAAATATGGAAATAACTTAAGTGTTCATCTCTAGATGAATAGATAAAGAAAATGTGATATAATGTACTATTATTCAGCCATTAAAAAGAAGGAAATTCTGCCATTTTCAACAACATGGATGAACTTTGAGGGCATTATGCTAAATGAAATAACTCAGAGAGAGAAAGAAAAATACCGCATAATCTCACTTATGTGTAGAATCTTAAGAAAAGAAGAGAGAAGTCATAGATTTAGAACACTGGTGGTTGCCAGAGGTGAGGGATGAGCAAAATGGGTAAAAGTGGTTAAAAGGTACAAATTTACAGTTTTAAAATAATTAACATCCTGGGGATAGAATGTAAAGCATGGTGACTATACTTAATATACTATATTTTATATTTGAAACTAGTTACAAGAGTAGATTTTAAAAGTTCTCATCACAAGAAAACGTAATTTGAACTATGTGTGACAATGGATGTTAATGATATTTATTGCTGATCATTTTGCAATATATACAAATACCAAATCATTATGTTGTACACTTGACTCTCTCAATCAAAAAATAATAAACTTTAAGCCATACATCAAAGGTCAAAACAGAAATACAAAGCTCACCTGTCCAGAGATCAAAGGGTTCTTCTCATTCCAAAAGGGCATAAAATTCTTAGTTAATTTGAACTTAAGACAGGCAATCAATACTAGCAAAACAGATTTTCTGTTGTGTTTCACCCAACAGAGAATAGCTGTCTATAAACCATAATTTTTTAAAGAATCACCAAGTGGTGAGGCAGCAAAACAAAATTCTCAATCACTTCTGCCACTAATGATTATTGGCTATAAAGGAACCAAAGTGAAAACGAAAAGCAAAATTAGTAGAGAGGACAATTGAAACTAAAAAATGGAACACCTACATAGTTCCATTTCTACTTTGGGTTCACCTCTGGGGGCCAAGACGCACCTGGTGCACTACTCTCATGATGACATTTACATCTATTAGGTGAATCTGTTGGACATCTGGGCAAAGACTTCCAAAACTGTTTAAAGATCATTTTCAGAGAAGGGTGAAATGAAGACTCTCCCACTTAATTAAAAATGAACTCATATTAAAGATAGTACTTAACTCATTAACTGGTGTCATTCAAAGGAGAATCTAAGTTAAAAAACACATTTATATATAGATCAGGAATATTGAAATGAATGTGCAAATGGAAGCACCTTTTCTATGGTGTATCCTTCCTTGGCCAGAATTAACATGTATATAGATAAGAATTATATTGTATTGCTATCAGTTATCTATGCTTTACAGAATTATAAAGTAGCTCCAAGAGAATTAGAATCAGAAAGTGTGGAAGGATATGCTATAAATTATGCATAGTTTTCCACTGAAGCACAAAATTTCCCTATAGTAGCCATTGTTCATACTCAGAGAATCAATAGGACTTTGAACTAAGCACTAGGGCCAACAAGCAGCTTAAACCAGCCCTATGAAGAACTGGTACAACTGCTTTTCTCTTCTTTCCAAGTCTTCAAAACACAGCAGTGGATAGACAGCACTAATTTTAGAGTAGGAACTGGATTTGAATACTAACACCCATCATGCAGTAGCTGTGAAATGCTAGTGAGTTTATTTAACTTCTCTATGCCTCGGTTTTTCTACCTATGAAACTGGAAGAGTAATGCCATCCTTACAGAGTGTATATGATGATTAAATTAAATTAAATGTGTGTAAAGTACTTAGCACAATGCCTGGCAAACATAAATATTTAACAAATAGTATCTAGTAACTATATGTCACTCAGTAATTAAAATACCAAATTAATATTTAAAGATGGGCAATACTTATAATTTCTAGAAGACATAACTCCAATAATTACAATGATTCTTCACATTTGATGGTGAATAGAACATTTTTA
Source organism: Carollia perspicillata (assembly GCA_004027735.1). Classification (NCBI taxonomy): domain Eukaryota; kingdom Metazoa; phylum Chordata; class Mammalia; order Chiroptera; family Phyllostomidae; genus Carollia; species Carollia perspicillata. The sequence goes on along the minus strand of PVKM010004845.1, from coordinate 43,818 downwards.
CATAAATTCTTATTTTAACCTGTGTTCAGGTGAAGATTATAGGTTACAAAATGTAAACATGTAAGTATGTGCATGTGTTTATTTCCACCAAAGAATCTGTATTCACTTAACTAATAAGTTGTGCACAGATACTAACTCCTCAATTATAAATCAGATCGTTAACTTAAGTGATAGTAAGTAGTTGATTGGAAGCCATTTAGCATATCCAGATTATGCTTGTGTAGTCTGGCAAAGCTATCAGTTATGCACAATTATTCTTGAATTTTATAATTTTCGAAAAATTTATTTTGTAATAAGAGACCTAAATAAAAACAGATCATAGAAAACAGCAATTAATATTAATACAAGAAAATCTGATTTAGTTCAAATGCTAAGTCAGCTGTATAGCTGATGACTGTCAGATCTTAAAGATATATGTTGTTAACTGAAGAACAATAAAAAAAAGATATATGTTGTTAGATGCAATATAGTGTAGTGGCTAAGAACATGGGCTCTGGAGTCAGACTGCCTGGGTTCGAATTCCTGCTCCGTCAACGATTAGCTGTATAACCTCAGAGGAATGACTAAATCTCTCAGTCCTTCAATTCCCTCATCTGTAAAATGTGGATGGTAAGAGAGCTAACATTTACCTTTACTATGAAAGTAATATTAAATGAGATAATAGTCAAAATACTTGGAACAGTGCCTGATACATAGTAAGCACTCAATAAATATTGCTTATTTTTATTGTGATGATGGAGTAGTTCAGGCCTGAGCAATGTAACCATTTTTGTAACTGATCTTTGAGTTGTCCTGAATATTCCATGTATTTATTTTGTGATAGTCAGATGAATCCCTGTCTGTTTTTAAGGAAGCCTCAACTGATCCTGTCAGAGTGCTCAGCTGGCTCCGCAAAGACCTGGAAAAAAGTACAGCAGGGTTCCAAGATGTTAGTTTCAAGCCTGGAGAATCATCCTTTGGTGGGGAAATGACCGACTCAGGAGGCCCAAGCAAGGGTTTCTTTGTGGACTACTATAATACCCCCAACAAGGGCAGTCCAGGGAGATTTCATTTTGAGGTGACTCACAGAGAGAACCCTCTCCAGGACACCAGCGCCCAAGTTGGTAATGAAAGAACAGTAGATGAAGTTTCCTTCTATGCTAACCGCCTCACAAACTTGGTCATAGCCATGGCCCGCAAGGAGATCAACGAAAGGATTGATGGCTCTGAAAACAAATGTGTCCATCAGTCATTGTACATGGGAGATGAACCCCCACTCAATGAAAGCCTGAGCAAAGTGGCATCAGGGCTAGTGAATGAGACTGTCGCCGAATGTTCCAAGAATGCTACCTCAGATCAATTTCCTGGCCCTGGTGACAAAGTCTTAGGATCATTACAGAGTCCCTCAAATTTGAAATATAAGAGCACTTTGAAGATCAAGGAAAACAAGGGTCCAGATGACAGGTCTGCTTCTAAGAAGTCTTTCTTCTATAAAGAAGTGTTTGAATCTCATAATGCAGGTGATGCTAAAGCAGGTAGATGGTCCCTACCTGGGGAGAGAAAGTTATTCAGTGGGCAAGAGAGGCCTGATGACTTTACAGCTTCTCTCAGTCAAAAGATCATGACCTATGCTAACAGTGTGGTATCTGATATGATGGTCTCCATCATGAAGACACTGAAAATCCAAGTGAAGGACACAACCATTGCTACCATCCTGCTGAAGAGAGTACTCATCAAGCATGCAAAAGACGTGGTCTCAGATCTCATTGACTCCTTCATGAAGAACCTCCACAATGTCACAGGGACTCTCATGACTGATACAGACTTTGTGTCAGCTGTGAAAAGAAGTTTCTTCTCTCATGGAAGCCAGAAGGCCACAGATATCATGGATGCTATGCTGAATAAACTATACACTGTGGTGTTTGCCAAGAAACCTCCTGAGAATATCAGGAAAACCAAGGACAAGTCAGAGAGTTATTCCCTCCTCTCCATGAAAGGAATGGGTGACCCTAAAAAACGAAATGTAAATTTTGCAACAATGAAATCTGAAGGTAAATTTAGGGAAAAAATATGCTGTCCTCCACGTGAACCAGAGAAGACATGTGCCGAAACTTTGGGTGAACACATTATCAAAGAAGGACTGAGCTTGTGGCATAAAAGTCAGAATAAAGAAGGAGTATTTCCAGGTTCCCAGTGTGTAACATTTGCAGTTCCCAATGACCAGTGTAGCCCTGCACCAGAATGTCCCCTTGGATATCCCCTTGGATATCCCCTGGATATCGGCAACCTCAGCCCTCCCGTGCATCACCTAGAGAATCCTGAGAATTTTATGTGTGATTCAGACTCCTGGGCCAAGGACCTGCTTGTATCTGCCTTACTTCTAATTCAGTACCACCTGGCCCAGGGAGGAAGCATGGATCCACAGAGTTTCCTTGATGCTGCTGGTACTACCAACTTTCCCACCAAGAAGCCCCCTGTCATTTCTGATGAGACCAATCTTAAGTGTCCTCATGGCGGAGGTAACCAAGAAGAAGCAGAAAAGAAAGATCTAAAGAGCATTTTCTTCAACTTTATCCGGAATTTACTTACTGAGACCATTTTCAAGAATGACAGTAGCTCTGAACCTAAGGTGCCAGAACAACCAATTAAGGAACCAATTAAGGAAGACTTCTTCAAAAGACCTGTAACATCTTCTCCCATAAAACCAAGTGAAGGCGATGAGGCTGATGGTACCTTTCCTGGGCTGAGCTTGATAGTTACCGACCAGCTAGATGGCCACATGAATGGGGAGATGGTAGAACAACTGATGGACTCAGTGATGAAGCTTTGTCTCATTATTGCCAAGTCCTGTGACCCTCCCTTTGCAAAACTGGGAGATGATAAGTCTGGTTATGCTAGCAGGCCAACTTCAACCTTTCCTGATAGTTTATATGAGTGTTTACCAGTCAAGGGCACAGGGACAGCAGAGGCTGTCTTACAGAATGCCTATCAAGCTATCCATAATGAATTGAGAGGTATATCAGGACAGCTCCCTGAAGGGTGTGCAGCACCCAAAGTGGTTGTCAGCAATCATAACATAATTGATAACGTTCAGAACAAGCAACTCCAAGCTGTACTTCAATGGGTAGCCGCCTCTGAGCTCAATGTCCCTATTTTGTACTTTGCTGGTGATGATGAAGGAATCCAAGAAAAGGTAAGGGAGATAATGGTTCGTTGGGGTTTTAAGTTGTCTTCTTTCTGAATGGGCAGATAGCCACAAGGAGGATAGAATGGGGACAGTAAGAATTTGAAGATCAAGCCTCTTGGCAGAAATAATGGATAGAATAAAATTATATTTTGCCCAATAAGAATTACATCAAAGGGGGGAATGTGGGGGTATATGATAAATCAAATCTGATTTTTTTTCTGCATGTATTGGTGGGATTGCATAGATGTAAAATCTCCAAGAGACTTGGTGAAAGAATCAGATTAAGGTCTGGGCTTCAGGCTGAATTTTGGATAGGACAGCAGTGTCCAAAGAATAAGAAGGGGCTGCAGGGAAGCATCCTGAGATGTGTTGAGGGAGTTTGGGAGTAGGGCATGAATGATCTAGACTGATGAGCTTTTCAAAACTATCATTATTGTTTCAGTTGGCCATCTAGGAGGTATTGGAGATTTGAATATATTTGATAAATAACATGCCTTTCCCCCCTACCCTAAGTTCTGAATCAATTGAGAAGATGAAAGAATAAGGCAAATGGGAAGTCAGCTTATCACTGTTACTACTGATTAAGTGTGCGTTCTAACTCCTTGCTCCTCCCAATGTAGGCCTTGGAACTGCTCACTGAAGGGAGATTTTGAGTCTGGAAAGCATGAACATTTATGCAAGTTGCTGTTTCATGCTACTGTAGAGGAATTAAGAAATAGAGACCATCCCTACCACACACAAACACACATACACACCTTCAGGGATTTTGATTATTGTCTCAACTGATAAAAGCAGAACAGTGACAGTTACCAATTAAGTAGTAAGGGGTGGCACGGGACAGAGGCTGGGATTATTTATAAAAATAATTTATCCTCATAGAAACCAGAGGGCAGATAAAGTAAAAGGTTTTATCTGCTTAATAAGTGGCATTAGTAAACCCTACAACTGGGCTACTCGGTTTATCTGATGGCTGGGAAGATACAGGATTTTAAAGCCTCAGGTGGTCTGTGTGTACATTCAAGTTTGGGCTAGAGAACAGAACGTGGAGTTCCAATCCTACAAATATCCCTAAGAGTCTTGGCGGACTGTAAAGAGTCTCAGTCACTACAGTTTTGCCAATCTGTGAAACAGACAACTATTTTAGCACATAGCAGTTTACAGAAGGGAGCTATATTCACAAAAGTTTTAGACTGATGAAAAATATTAAAAGAAGCATAGCTTTATGTGTACAATGTGTGAAACAGGCTTTTATTCTGTAGCCATCTTTTAAGTCAAACACATCATATATAAAATACATAATACATTCTGTTTTTAGATTATTTTAAATTAAAATGTCTATAATATTTATCTCAAGTGGAGACAGTAGACTTGCAGTCCTCCTTAACAAACACACACACCCATATATTTTGCCCACTGTGAAGATAAAGATGATTATCTCTTTTATTAAAGGAAAAGAATGGAAAGGATGGGCAGCAGCACATCCAAACTTCAACTAATGAGTTAATGCTCATTAATATCAGTATATTTTTAAGAACAGCTGGAGAAGTACATATCAAAGAAACTTCCCAAAAATGATTTTAGATTTTTGGGGAAAGGGATTAATGTGTACAAATACTCTCATGCTGACACAGGTGATTGAGCCCAATAACACTGGAATACTCATGAGCCCAATTCCTTTAAATAAACTTGTGTGCATTTTTGAATAGTTAATATGTGCATAGTTCAAAATCCAAAGGCACAAAAGGATTCACAAAAGGAAAATTAAGGGTTTTTTCCATCCTTATCTCCCATTCTATTATTCTTCCTGGAGAAAACCATTGTGATCAATTTCTTGCTTATTGTTTTATTTTTAAGTGTATTTTATTGATTATGCTATTACAGTTGTCCCATTTTTTTCTCCCTTTATTCCACTCCACCTTGTATTCCCCTCCTACCAGCATTCCCCCCACATTAGTTCATGTCCATGGGTCGTACATATAAGTTCTTGGGCTTCTCCATTTCTTATACTATTCCTAACCTCTCCCTATCTATTTTGTACCTACCGTTTATGCTTCCCAGTCCCTGTACCTTTTCCCCCCATTCTCCTTCTGATAACTCTCCATGTGATCTCCATTTCTGTGATTCTGTTCCTCTTCTAGTTGTTTGCTTAGTTTGTGTTTTATGGTTCAATTGTTAATAGTTGTGAGTTTGTTGTCATTTTACTGTTCAGATTTTTTACTTCTTTTTCTCTGATAAGTCCTTTTAACATTTCATATATAATAAGGGCTTGGTGAGGAACTCCTTTAACTTGACCTTATCTGGAAAGCACTTTATCTGCTCTTCCATTCTAAATGATAACTTTGCTGGATACAGTAATCTTGGATGGAGATCCTTGCCTTTCATGACTTTGAATACTTCTTTCCAGTCCCTTCTTGCCGGTAAGGTCTCTTTTGAGAAATCAGCTGATAGTCTTATGGGAACTCCTTTGTAGGTAACTATCTCCTTTTCTCTTGCTGCTTCTAGAATTCTCTCCTGATCTTTAATCTTGGCTAATGTAATGATGACGTGCCTTGGTGTGTGCTTCCTTGGATCCAACTTCTTTGGGACTCTCTGAGCTTCCTGGATTTCTTGGAAGTCTATTTCCTTTGCCAGATTGGGGGAGTTCTTCATTATTTTTTCAAATAGGTTTTTGATTTCTTACTCTTCCTCTTCTCCTTCTGGCACTCCTATGATTCAGATGTTGGAATGTTTAAAGTTGTCCCAGAGGTTCCTAAGCCTCTCCTCATTTTTTTTTTAAATTTATCTTTAGAAGGGAAGGGAAGGAGAGAAGGAGAGAAATGTCAATGTATGGTTGCCTCTCATGCGTCCCCTGCTGGGAACCAGCCTGCAACCCAGCCATGTGCCCTGACTGAGAATCAAACCGCAATCCTTTGGTTTGCAGGCCCATGCTCCATCCACTGAGCTACACCAGGCACTCCTCATATTTTTGATTTTTGGTTTCTTTGTTCTCTTCTGGTTGAATGTTTATTTCTTCCTTCTGCTCCAAGCTGTTTGTTTGAGTCCTGGTTTCCTTCTTGTCACTGTTGGTTCCCTGTGCATTTTCCTTTATTTCGCTTTTCATGGCCTTCACTTTCTTCTCTATTTTGCAACCATATTCAACCATTTATGTGAGCATCCTGATTACCAGTGTTTTGAATTGTGCATCTGATAGGTTGACTATTTCTTCATTGCTTAGTTCTATTTTTGGAGTTTTGATCTATTCTTTTGTTTGGGCCATTGTATGGAAGTTTGGCTACCAAACAGTTAAAGAAGAAACATTCATCCAGGCTGGTAGGATGGCCAGAGATGGGCAGCCAGGGCAGAGATGATGTGGCAAGGCAGTGGTAGGAAGACCAGGTGGGCAAGGTGGTGAGTGGCAGACCAGATGAGACAGTCCTGCATTTGTATGTACATAAACCATGAGAAACAACAGGGGAGCTAGATGGACTGCGTAACCCAGGGTTCTGGCATGGAGAAATAAAACCTCAAAACTTCTCACTGTAAAAACCTGTGGGGCTTGTGGCAGTGGGAGAAACTCTCAGCCTCAGGAGAATTTGTTGGAGAGACCCACAGGGTCCTAGAATGTACATATACTCGCCCACCCAGAAATCAGCACCAGAAGGGCCCAATTTGCTTGTGAGTCACAGGGGAAGTGACTGAAAGCTGGCTGAGAGCCAAGCAAGCAGCATTGTTCCCTCTCTGACCCCTCCACCACATACAGTGCCACAACGACATGGGTTTCCCCTCCCTGGCAAATACCTAAGGCTCTGCCCCTTAAAACATAATAGTTCCTTATCCTTTTAGAAATATATATGCATACACAAGTAACTACTTATGTGTATATATCTCATTTTAAGTCTCAAAGCATAGTATAATATGTATATTCTGTTCTGCAATATATAGAACTGCCACATTCTTTTCAATGGCTGCATATTACTGTATTGTATGAAGGTGCTGTATTTAACCACTTTCCCATGTATGGACATTTCAGTTGCCAATATTTTGCTACTAAGTGCAATGCTGTGTGCACACATTCAAATGTATCTGTATATGCTAAATACTTAGAAAAGGAACTTCAAGATCACCATTAATGTCTGTTTGTGTATTTGATATATGTCCTCAAATTGCCTTCCATAAAGCTTACACCAATTTGCACATCTACTAAAACAATGTGAAAGTGCCTATTTTCCATACTTTAATCAACAGCGAGTGGCAAACTTGTGATCTTTGTCAAGTGCTGCTTTCCTTTGCACTTGGCTTATTGGGAATGAGGATAACTATCTTTTTGTAAGTCTAAGAGTCATTTTAATTTTCTTTTTCATGGATGAATTGTTTGTTTATTCCCCCTGCCTATTTTTCCATTGGGTTGTTATTCCCTTTCTTATTAATCTCCAGGAGTTTTCTATATAAGGAAATTAGCCTTTGTAATATTAAATACATTCTTTAATCATTTGTCTTTTGGTGTTTTGTCAATTTGTTTTGGCCATATAGAATTTTTTAAATGTTTATGTAACCAAATCTAAAACATTTTTTTCTTTTATTTTTCCTGGATTTTGTATTGTCATATTTTGGAAGACATTTTTTACTCTAAGATATTAACAAAAGTTTCCCATATTTTCTCTCAGTACTTGTGTTGTTAAAAATATTTTATTGTTATTCTATTGCTGTTGTCCCAATTTTTCCCGCTTTGCTTTCTCCTGCCCAGCCCACTCACAGTCTCACAGTCAATCCCCACCCTGTTGTCCATGTCCATGGGTCATTCATACATGTTCCTTCACTAGTCCTTTCCCCTTCTTTCCACCCTTAGCCCCCTCCTGCCTCCCCTCTGGTTGCTGTCAGTCTGTTCCTTGTTTCTATGCCTCTGGTTTTATTTCAGTCATTAGTTTATTAGGTTTCTCTTATAAGTGAGATCATATGATATGTGTCTTTCACCACCTGACTTATTTCACTTAGCATAATACTCTCCAGTTCCATCCATGCTGTCATGAAGGGTAGGAGCTCCTTCTTTCTCTCTGCTGTGTAGTATTCCATTGTGTAAATGTACCACAGTTTTTTATCCACTCATTTACTGATGGGCACTTAGACCACCAACTTACACCATATACCAGAATAAACTCAAAATGGATAAAAGACTTAAATGTAAGTCATGACACCATGAAAGTCCTAGAGGAAAACATAGGCAGTAAAATTTCAGATATCCCACACAGCAATATTTTCACCACTATATCTCCTAGGGCAAATTAAAAAGTTTCTTCATGGCTCAAGAAACCATCATTAAAATGAAAAGGAAGCCGACCATATGTAAGAACATATTTGCCAATGATACCTTGGACAAGGATTTGATCTCCAAAATATGTAAAGAACTCATGTGACTCAACATCAGGAAGTCAAACAATCCAATTAAACAAAGGATCTGAATAGACACTTCTCCTAGGAGGACATACAGAGGGCCCAGAGACACGTGAAAGCATACTCAGCATCACTAGCCACCAGAGAGATGCAAATTAAAATCACATCAAGATTCCACTTCACACTGGTCAGAAAGGCCATCATAAACCAATCTCAACAAGTGCTGGAGAGGGTTGTGGAGAAAAGGGAACGCTAGTACGTTGTTGGTGGGAATGTAGACTGGTGTAGGTAGCCACTGTGGAAAACAGTATGGAATTTCCTCAAAAAACTAAAAATGGGACTTCCTTTTGATCCAGCAATTGCACTGCTGGGAATATACCCTAAAAATCTCAAAACAACAATTCAAAAGAACTTATGCACCCTTATGTTCATAACTGCACTATTTACAAGAGTCAAATGCAGGAAAAAGCCTAAGTGCCCATCAATACTTATGTTTTCTAAAAAAATAATATTGAAGACTTTGATCTATTTTGAATTTTTTTATATAAAGTATGAGGTAGTAATGCAATCTTTTTTTTCTCAGATAGTTAACTACCTTTAGTTCTTTTTCATTTTTTTCTGTTGTTTCATTGAATTGTTCAACTATTTACTATTTTAATACTATTTAAATTAGTGTATAATTTTTAAAAGATTTTATTTATTTTTAGAGAAGGGAAGGGAGGGACAAAGAGAGGAGAGAAACATCAATGTGTGGTTGCCTCTCACACATTCCCCACCAGAGACCTGGCCTGCAACCCAGGCATGTGCCCTGACTGGTAATCGAACTGGCTACCCTTTGGTTCACAGGCTGTCATTCAATCCACTGAGCCACACCAGCCAGGGCTAGCACATCATTTTAATTACTGTTATTCTATAATATGTTTTAATATCAATATGATTAGGGACTCCTTATGTCTCGATCTCAGAAATTTCTAGGCTATATTTCTCAATTTGCACCCCCAGCCTCAGACAACCATTAACCTGATTTCTATCCCAGATCTACCTTTCCAACAGTTTACACAATGGAGCCGTAAAATCCATAGTCTTACATCTGGCCCCTCACACTTAGCATAATGCTTTTTGTAGTGTATCCATGATGTAGTATGTATCAGTAGTTCATTCCTGTTTATTGCTGGATAGTGTTTCATTATGAAGATATATTACATTTTGTTTGTTCATTCACCAGTAGAGGACATTTGGATTATTTCTACTTTTTTGCTATCATGAATAGTGTTACTATGAACATTCACATACAAGTCTTTGTGGGCACATACATTTTCATTTCTCTTGAGCAACAAGGAGTTGAATTGCTGCACCTTATGCTAAGTATATCTCTAAAAACTGCCAAACTGTTTTCCAATAATGTACCATTTTACATTCCCACCAACAGTTTATGTAGGCTTCAGTTTCTCCACATCCTCGTCAACATTTATTATAGCTATTAAGGTAGCATTTGGTGGTGGATTTAGTCTGACATACACACATTAAAACTGTCTAAGGATTTGAACATCTTATGTGCTAATTAGCCATTCATATATATTTTTTGTTGAGTTGTCTATGCAAATCTTTTGCCCATGTGTTGACTGTGTTGTTTTCTTGTTATAAAGTTACAAGTATTCTTTATGTATTCTGGATACAGGTTCTTTACCAAAAGTGTGATTTGCAAATATTTTCTCTCAGTCTGTGTGTTTTCTTTTAACTTCATGAAGTCTTTTGAAGAGCAAAAGTTTTAATGATGAAATCTAGTTTATCACTGTTTGCTTTTATTGCTTGTGTTTTGATGTTATATCTTTGCATAACTCAGCGGTTCTCAACTGGAGGTAGTTTTGCCCCCAAGGGACATTTGGTATGGAGATATATATTACTGTCAAAACTAGGAGGGGGATTGCTGCTGTGGTGTTCTTGGTAGAAGCCAAGGATGCTGTTGAGCACTCTCCAATGCACAGGACAATCCCACAACGAAGAATAATCTGACCTAAAAGATCAGTATTGTCAGATTGAGAAACACTGACCTAACACGAAGTTATGAAAATTTTCTCTTTTTTATTTCAAAATATTTGACAATTTCAGCTCTTATATTTAGACAGTGATCCATTTTGAGTTCATGTTTATGTATGATATGAGGTCAGGGTCTAATTTATTCTTTTACAGTTGTCTCAAAACCATTTGTTAGAAATAAAAATGGATATTTGGCCCTTTTGAATTATTTTTCCCTTTATAAAAAAATTAATTGACCATGAATATTGAGGTTCAAGCTTTCTTTTGATTGCTATTTTTGTGGTACATCTTATTCCATAATTTTACTTTTAACTTACCTGTATCATTTGAAGTGAGGTTTTTTTTTTTTTTTTTTTTGAGGCAAAGTATAGTTGGGTCATATTTTTAATTAATTCTGACAATTGGTATGTTTAGACTACTTACATTTAGTCAAATCATTGATATGTTTGAATTTAGGTCTACTATTTTAATATTCTATTTATTCTTTATCATTCTCCTTCCTTTCTCTTTGTTGCCTTCTTTTGGATTGTTTGAACATTTTTTTTAGCATTCCATTTTTATCGATTGTATTTTTGACTGCATCTCTTTGTGTAGCTTTTTAGTGTTTTTTCTAGGAGTGACAATATACATACTTAACTTTTCAGACTCTGTGTAGGATAAATAGTTGCCACTTAAACTGGAATGTAGACATCTTACCATTTAGGCCCCTTTACACTTCCCTCTGTATTGTAGTTTTCATGTATTTAATTTATGCATATTAAAAACTTTTAGACAATGTTATATTTGATTTCAATCATAAAACATATTTTAAAGAACAGAATAGTTTATTGTTTATACTGAGATTTTTACTGTTTCTGTTGTTCTTCGTTTATTCCCAATGTTTCCAGTTTCCTTTCGATAGCATCCTTTTGTCTTAAGAACTAGAACACATTTTCTGATCATGAATTCTCTTCGTTTTCTTTAATCTGAAGTTTTCTTTATTTAACCTTTATTGCTGAAGTATATTTTTACTGGGTATAGAATTCTTCTTTGATAGTTCTTTTCATTTAGTGCTTTTAGAATATTGTGCCATATCCTTTTGGCTTCTGTGATATCTGATGAGAAATCTGTTGTCACTCAATTTATTGTTCCCATATAATGTGCCATTTCTGTATGGCTGCTTTTGATTTTTTCCTTTTCTTTAACCAATTTGACTATAGCAAGTCTTAAAGTGAATTTCTTTTTTTCCTTTTTATTGAATTTATTTAGGTGACAGTCTCACCTATAAGTGGAACCTAATCAACAAAAGAAATAAGCAAGCGAAATATAGCCAGAGACATTGAAATTAAAGTGAATTTCTTTGGGTTTATCTTATTTTAGGTTCACTAAGCTTCTTGTGGGAAATTAAGGAACCTTTCATTCATTATTTCTTCAAGTATTTTTTCTGCACTACCCTTTCCCCTCTCTCCTTCTAGGATTCTAATGACATAAATATAAAACATTTTAATATTGTCATACAGGCCCCCAAAGTCTATTTATTTTTTAACCATTTTTAAATAAGTTTAGTCAATCCTATATTGTTCAATGTAGTTAATTTTTGTTGTTCTATCTTCAAGTTTACTGATGTCTCTCTTTATTTGCCCATCCAATAACTTTCCATTTTGGATTTTTTAAAAGAGTTTTTTAATTTATTTATCTTTAGAGGGGAACAGAAGGAGAGAGGGAGAGAAATATCAATTAATGGTTGCCTCTCATGCATCCCTGCTGGGAACTGGCCTGCAACCCAGGCATGTGCCCTGACTGGGAATCGAACTGCAATCCTTTGGTTTGCAGGCCCCCACTCAATCCACTGAGCTACACCAGCCAGGGCCCATTTTGGATTTTTTTTCTACAATTTCCCTTTGGTTCTTCTTTATAGCTTCTTTTATCAATACTTTCTGTGTTTCCATTTGTGTCGACAGTATTTGTATATACTTTGGTTTCTCACATGGAAATTTTCCCTTCTGAAAGAGCTGCTGATTTGGCCTGTTTACTTGCTCTTTGACTTTCTATCATAGAATCAGATGCATAATGCACAAATTAAAACTTGGGTTACTTTAGTTTGTTGCTGCTAAGATTCCAGATGAATGGCCATCTACTATGTTCATATTAGAGTGGTTGCTCTGCATAAATTTTCTCATTTTATACTTGATAAAAAAAACTAAACATCAGGTTCAGAGACCTGGGTATGAATTTTGCCTCCGCTAATTTCTAGCACTGTATCGCAAGTCTCTTCACCCCTTTGGGAAACATTTTCAGGAGGGTTGAATGGATCTTTGAACTGCATTCCTGCTCTAACATTCCAGGGATCTCTGGTCTGTGGAGCACGGGACAGCATCCACCTTTATCCTTTGACATATTCCTCTGCTGCCCTTGTTGATCTTGGGACAACGATGGGGACTATTTGATATTACAGTGAACTTAAGAACACTAGAATTCTTGGAAAGCAAGAACACCATTGACCAAACAGCCACTGGAATAGGAAGATTTTACTCTTAGTAGGAAATCGTATTTTCCATATCATCGACAGGTGGATTTTAACATCTCTTCTTTAAATTAAGGGTGATATAACCACATTTCTTCTGTCAAACAGGCCAGCAACCTTTACAATTAAGGAAGTCTTCTCAACATTTAATTATAGAGTCTGTTTTGCTGAAGCTTCTCAAAGTCTACCTGACCTCTTTGTTCTAGCCCTGGCAGCACCTTACTGGCCTGCTATGAGAGGTTCTGCCCCTCCACTACTACTTTCTTTCCTTTCCACAGCTACTTCAGCTCTCAGCTGCCGCAGTGGAAAAAGGACGCAGCGTAGGTGAGGTTCTGCAGTCAGTGCTGCGCTATGAGAAGGAGCGACAGCTGGACGAGGCAGTGGGGAATGTCACACGGCTGCAGCTGCTGGACTGGTTGATGGAGAACTTGTGATGGGCGCCCACCCACTGCTTTCCCCTCTTCCAGCAGTCGGCTCAGCCCTTTTCCCTTCCCTCCTTTCTCACTTCCACAGCTCCTCTCTCTATATCCTCACAGAGCCCTAACATTATCTTCATCCCACTCACATCAAAGACATGTCATCTTATGCTAGTCACTGGATTTTGCAGATTTTCCTGTCCATGCGAGCAAGGACATAAAATAAAAATTACAATTGAAGTGCTCCAAGTGTATGGTTTCCTTGGGATCCAATAGGGCAATAAGGTAAAGAAATTTCAGGAATGAAAAAATAATCAGATTGATAGCAGAAGAAAAATAATGCTGGACTGAGAGCTCCTGACAAAGGTCCTTACACCTGTGTCACAACTTGCAGCCCCCTGCCTTCAAGTGTTCCCTAAAAATAAGAAGCCATAATTTATCAACTCATTCAGCCTTTTACAACCATGCAAATTGGGAAATATTTTCTAATATTCAACCCAAATCATTCTGATCGTGGTAACAAGGATTTGGCTTCAAGAACAAAACAACTGTCCACCTCAACTTTGTCAATGGTTGAAGATAGCTGACGTCAAGAGGTCCAGAACACCTGGATTTTATTTCCAGTTCTGTACTTTTCTGGTTATAGGACATGGGACGAGTTACCTGTTATGATACTGCTCTGACTTAATGTCCATATCACCCCATTTAAGAAGCATTTTCTGTTCTTATTCTGACCTTTCTGTGGAATTTTATATTCTTGATCCTTCCTTCTGTAAATTTTCTAGTTTCTAATATCCTATTTTTCTCTCTCTTTGGCACTCTACTAAACTTTGTCAACCTTCATATATTTATCTTTTCTAGGACTTTCTCTTGACCCTCTGCTATTCTCACTCTGTATTATCTTCTCTGGGTGATTTCATCCAAACCCATAGTTTTAATCATCTAATGTCTCTCTTCATAGAATATTACAAAATGATTAAGATGATGTTATAATCTTTAGTTTCTTGTAAAATTTTATCTGCACTATAATTACAACCCTACAGAGATTATTTATTCATTAGATAAGAACTAGAAAGGCAAAATAAATGAACTTACTTAGACTTTGGGAGTGGCGGATGAGCAAACACCTCCTGCTATTGTGATCCCAGAGAAGCACCAGATGGGGTGCTACCACCACCACAACCTTCTTAATGTGGCCTTGTGACCCAGTCTGGCCAATCAGAGGACCCCAATGTCTCAGACATAGTGATTGGTTAAAGTCTAACCATTTCTAAGACCTTCCTGCCCCCAAGGAAGACTGCATATTTTGACTGGATGATAGTAGTCATCTAACTTCCGAGCAGAGCTTGTCTTCAGAAGGAATTTAACCATAAAAAGAAGCAAGGCTAAGATGGAGAGGGAGTCTGAACCCTGTGACCCTATTTGAATCCCTAGATCCTGCTGTGCCTGAAGCTACACTTACCCTTTCTGATTCCCCAATTACATAAACTGATAAATGTCCTCTGTTGTTCAAACTATTTCAAATTTATCTTCTGTCATTATCAAATAAGAATCCTGTCTTGGGTAAAAATAAAAATTAGAGTTCTATTAGTAATGATATAACTGAATATTTAATGGTCCCCACCCCACCCAATATACGCACTTATTGTTTTATGTTGTTGAGGGCATACGGAGGGAATGTAGATGTAAGGACATCCTCTTCCATCTATATCAGAAACCATGCCAACTGGCCATGTGACTAGAGTTGTGGTGTTTTTGTTGATGATTTTTAAACAAACCTTTATGCATTAAAAACAACAATCTGAAGTATTGTACAATATAAGTGTGGTCTCTAATACAAATCATTGGTGAAAAAGAATAGGACACACCCTCAGCAGAGGTCATACAATAGGTGGTAAGATGCTTGTGTTCTTGGGGGAGGAGTTTTTGCACTGTTGCTCTGTGGAGGTCTTGGACTCCTCTGGCCTGACAACTGCCTCTGGTTTACTGGACACTCCTGCTATATGAGGCAGTTGGACAAGCTCAGCTGTGTGCTGGAGAGTGCCCTGCTGATCACCTGAATTCTGAGCCTCAGTGGTGCCATCTTTTATTTTGTCTCTAGTCTCTTCTTTGATGATCACATCTGCTGAAGGAGGGGGAAGACAACAAGTTGTTCAAATGTGAATTAAATTCTGTCTATTAACCATTCATTAGCAGGGGAATCCTGGTTGTAATGATATAAAAGCAATTCATTTATAAAGCACATTTTGCATGCCAGGCATTATTCTAAGCACTTCACATTTACTAATTCATTTGATACTTTCTCCAGCCATAGAAAATAGGCATTATTCTCATTCTCATAAATGGAGAAACTGAGATACAGAGAGGTAAGTAAGTTGCCCAAGTACCTATATCTGGTAAATAATAAGGCCTGAATTTAATTCCAGACAACCTGACTCCAATGACCCTGTACATAACCAGTAGGCTATCTGCATATAAAAGATATTTGACTAATGCCATGATCTGATAAAAATTCAAAAGGTAATTATAGGGGTGCAGAACAGGACACTGAAAGAAAAGGAAAGCAGGAGAAAGGGAATTGAAGGTATGATGAAAAATGGAAAATCCTAATAATAAGGGGCAAAAAAAGAAAAAAGCTAAAACCAAGTTTTCTGAAAGGGCAATCCCAAAAGTAAGAAATGGCAGGCCAGTAGTGATGTAGCCAGAATAATTTTCTATCCAAGGTTGAGTTCAGAGAAACTGACATGCAGTCCTCCACAGATGCCTGACCCCCGGACTGTGGGAAGAGAACTGGCTATTTGAGAGGCTGTACCTTTTTTACCCAAGTGGTGATGCCTTTGAACCTTGTCCTTTCTTGCCTCAGAAGGGAAATAGATATTCAATTTCCTCAGAGTTGGGGGTCGGGGCCGTGGTTTGAGGTTCTGAGCATCATGAATCCAAGCATGTTTGAGGGCCTGGTCAGGGGTCATGCGAAGAGAAGGTTCCCATCTACACACCAACAAAGCCCAGCACAGGTTATTGTTTTATTTTTTAATACTGAAACATTTTCAAAGACTCCAATAAAAAACCTAAATGAGGTATAATGTAAATGATTAGTTTTTAAAGAACTCATTTAAGCTATGTTATAACTCAAAGCTATTATGGGATGAGATTATGACATAATTTTAAAGTACCTGGAAACAATTTTTGGAAATAATCTTTTCTAGTAAATTTATATGACAAGCCAAGGAATGTAATAGATCCCAAGTCTTCTAGAGTTCTAGAAATTTCCTTATAAGAAATATTATAAAAAAATCTTAACCAATGGGATTTTGTATTTGTTAACTAAGATCAAAATAAGGTGATGCTTAATTGCAATTCCCAAGCTACAGAATTTGGATCTATAGCTTTATCAGAAAAAATATTACAGAATGCTACAGTATTAAGTTTATAAGGGGACTTGGATATATAATTCAGCCAAAACTGTAATGCAGTAGTAACAAAATACATTTGACAGAAACCCTAACATAGAATCATCCTGTCATGCTTGAATAATTTTAGTGGCAAGGCACTAACTCACAGAACCACAATTTTTAAAAATGCCAATTCTTTAAAAGTTTTTCATTTTCATTAAGCCAAAATTCATTTCCTAGGAACTTTAACCCTAGTAACTTTGACTTGAGTCTTATTAGTGTTATATATTATGCTACCCATCAGCATTTTACAGATTGAGACAACTAATCTGTCTTTTATGTTATAATCCTGCAAGTATCTGAAAACATCCATGTAACTATTGGTCATATGATGTGGTTGCCATCTTCCTAGATAGGAAATCTGAGCTGTTGTCTAACTGGTGACATCATGTTTAGAATAGCTTCTAACTGCAGGTAGGTGGCATTATATGCTAGACTCATCAAGGTCATAAACTCAAGTTCCCAGTTCTTTGTCAAATGAACTGCTGTTAAGCTACATCTGCCCTCTCTTGAACTTCCAGAATTAGTCTATAAAACCTATGCCAGAACTCTACATTCACCCCTGTTACATTTGACTCAAAAATTCTAGTCTCTCATTTTAAATTTGCTAATTAGCAGAATATGGAATGATAAAGTAACAGGTCACAGTATCCTGACTGCTTCATGCAGGCTGTGAACAACCAGCTCTTTGCACTAAAAAAGAAAAGAATGTCTTTCTTGATTCTGAGCTGTGTTCTGAATGGTTGGGACTTCTGGATAACTCACCTCTGTCTCAGTAATGAGTTTCTGTCATTCATTAAGGCTCATTAATTCTACAGAGGCTGGGGGTGGAAATAATAAGGGTACAGAATCCTTCTCTATCTGTATTTCTCAGATGAGTAGCTTGACCTCCCAGATGGGAAAACTTTCGGCAGTACCTGATGTTTATCCTGTGAGCTGGAACCTAAATTCCAGAGTGCACAAATGCCAGAAGAGTGTTTTACTAAAACTACCCCCTGGAAGAATGACAGAACATAAAGATAACGTTCTTCTGCAAATGCTGAATAATGATAGGACTGACATCACTGGAAGGAACCTTAGGAATACCCCACTTTATACAAAAAGAAACGGAGGCCCAGAGAGAGACACTGACTTGCCCAATATCACACAGCTGATGTATTCACCATTCCATGCAGACAGACCGGCAGAACCTCTTTTTAAAATGACAACCGCTTACATTTTCCAAACTCTTCCTAACTAGGGACTGTACTGGGCGGGTGTTTTAAGTGCTGTTCTTTTCTTTTTCTCTGTGACTTAACTGAAGTAGAGTACCTAATTTCTAAGATTCAAAATATGCATGTGGATTCTAAAAAGCTGTACATAATGGGTGGTTAATAGCTCACCCACTCCCTCCCTTAAAGGATTTAGGCTCTAAACTCCACCGGCATGGGGAGAGGCCCTGAAACTGTACACCTGGTGCGTGTGCAGTTGCAGCTGCTGCAGTTCACCAAGTAGAAGACATTTAGCACTTGCCTACAACTTCGCTGCCAGGCAGCCTGAAGCCAAGAAGAAGGCAAGTTCTACACACACCATAATCCAGGGCAGTCACTTAATCTCTTTGAGCCTCAGCCTTCACATCCCAAAACAGAGCAAGTCATCTGCCCTGACAATCACACAGGAGGTGAGAAGAATCTGATGAGGCAACAGGTGGGGGAGCATGTTGTTGGCTCTGAAGTTCTGTGGTCAGCATTGATTATTGTTTTCATAACACTCTTCCAGCCCCAGACTTTCACCAGCAAACACATGGGAAAGTACAGTATTTAAAATGAAAAACAGAGCCTTGGCCGGTGTGGCTCAGTGGACTGAGCACTGGCCTACCAACTGAAAGATCACCAGTTTGAAAACCAGTCAGAGCACATGCCTGGGGTGCAGGCCAGGTCCCCAGTTGGGGGCAAGGGAGAGGCAACTGATCGATTCAATGTTTCTTTCCTCCCTCCCTTTCCCTCTCTCTAAAAATAAAGAAATAAAATATATATTTTTAAAATATTACTTTAAAAGATAAAAGTAATAATAAAAGGAAAATCAGAGACAAGGACACCCCAATAAACTCACACCAAACACCTTCTGAGAAAGTCCAGGAAGCCGGAGTCATAGGTTTTCAGCACCATCGTGAGATCCTTGGAATCCGGGTATCTTTTTTTCCCCCTATTGTTGGTTATATTTTTAGGAAAACCTTTGGAATCTTTAGAGATACAACATTCTGTGTTTAGTTCCAGGTGTAAATATTCATCAGTCACATTACAGCTGTTCACTCATCTGGGCTGCATCTCAGGGTGGTCTTTGCAACTCTCTCACTCGTGGCACTGCACTGCCCCCCCATCCAAACACACCCGCAGTCTCAGTTGGTTTGAAATAACCACATCTACATAGTCCAATGAATGCAATTGCCTTTTACAGACAATTTTCCCTACTATTTGGTATATTCTGAGCCTCCTTCCTACCACTTCCTCCTCAAATCAATCAAATGGTTTGAATGGTTTAAGGTAAAATTATAATGATTAGTAATAATAACTCTGAAATGATAAAAACATTCAGATCTGAACAAAAAGAATATTGTCCATTCCCAGAGTACCAATGCCCTTCTCTTTCCCCACTAATCCAATAAAGTGAGAATTTGGGACGTCATGAGGTATAACAAGAAAGTCATTGTAAAAGAATGATTTACTTCCAGAGCCCATTTACAAGCCCCAAATTATTCTCATTACTTCTTTATAGTCACATCAAAATTTTATCCATTATGGGAGATCAAACTTGGTTGGTCCCAAAGACACAGCTTGAAATGGCTTTCTTCAGCCATTTTTACCAGTTACAGCCCTCAACAAATGTATGATTTGTCACGCTTGATAAGAAGCCCTGAAGACAGCTCCAAAAGCTTTCCAAGGATGCTGTGTGCAGTGCCGTGAAGGTAAGGCCACTCATTTGGACACCTGGATTCTGGTGTATATGTTCAAAAAAGTTGACCACTTATGCTCACATCTTGGAAATCTGAATGTAAATGGGTAGATATGTATACCACACACATGATTTACACATTAAACTGAATTCTCACAAAAACTCAGTGGGGTTCATGTAATAGGCCTTCTGGAAGGTGCAGAAGTGCTTCCATTATTTTTGTCATCAATGCCATTTTCAGGGCTTTCAAAAGAACATCTGCTCTTACTGAGTTCCTGGCAGAGACTGTGAAAGGGTGTGTGTGCGCGCGCGCGCGTGTGTGTGTGTGTGTGTAGACATGTGTGTCTGTATCTATGTATTTATATGGATAAGGGTTAGAGGCATAGCATAAGTATAGGTCCTGTGAATTCATACACATCCCCATTTCCCTTTGGACTGTGGCACTAGTGGCCCCACCCCCACCTTATACTATATGTTGACCTTTTTACAAATGACCAAAGGAGAACCGGGCTCACAGGCTCATAAAGGACATGGCTCCTAAAATCATTGATTTGCTTGTACAAGTCTTCCCACCCCTCCAATGTTCTCCAATCTCCTTTTTGCTCCTTGGAGCACCTAGGTATCTTACAACTTACTACATTTAAGGCAACATCACTTTACTACTAATTACTCATAGTAGTATTTAGAAGGAGTGCCTAGGAGTTGAGCTGTTGGCAATTCAGACCTGAGGAAGGGAGCCAGTAACTGAAGTGGACACAGTGTGTCCCAAACTTACTTTATCATAAGAAGCACAGAGAGCTCTTGTTAAAAAACATAGACTGCTGAGTCCCACCTCAAACCTACTATATTGTAGATTATACAGGAGGAGCGTAGGAATTAACATATTGCCAAGTACCCAAGTGATTCATACAATCAGATAAAGTTTGGGCAGCATTGAAGAGGATACAGGAAGTGAAGATCCACAGATATTGCTACCAAAACCACATCATCACTCTAAAGCTTAATGCTGATGGTAAAAATTGGATACCCTATAAAATAGCCACACATATGTCTTTGGTACCCTCTCACAAAGATGCCCTATATTCCCTTCCTTTCCTCTTCACCTACATACTATCTCCTAAGTTTAGTGTTTAAGCTCTAAATGTGGTTCTTCTCACAATGTCTTTGTCTAATGGGGGGAACACCTATATCTCTACTTTTCTTGCCCCAAATTCTTTGAAATCCAAAAGACCAGTCTGGGGTCAAAAGATCAGTTCCATTGCTCCAGGAGTAAGTTACAGCAGCCAGTCAGCCACATCCCCTGCCTGCCATCAGACTGCTCTGGAAGAAGAGTTAGTTAATGTGTGGGCACCATGCTAAGACTACCAGGACACTGAGCCCCCTCAGAGGCAAGGTCTTCAAAGCTCCAGCCATGAATACAAACAGGATGATGTTTACAAGATATAACCACTGGAATGGCAATGGTCTGACTACTCAGAGTGGATGACAGCCTTGGCAGTGAAGTAGGATCATGGAGGACTGTGCTTGCCAGGCCTTAAACTTTTAGTTTCTAAATCATGGGGAGTCCAAGGAGGCCTAGCAGTGGGCCCAGGCAGCCTATGGCTACGGCAGGGACTCAAGGCTGTGGCATTTTGTCATATAGTACAGAAATGGTGTACACTTTAACCCTCATGTGGCTGACCACCAACATGACTGAAGCTCCTTGACTAGGAGGATTTCCCATGAGGGTGTTTTTGAGTCTCCTATAAATTGGGCAAGTTTGGAGAGGAATTATGTGACTTCTCTTACATTTTGAGGCCACTCTGGGGTAAAACATAGGGGTGGGATGGTTAGAAATGACTGAGATTCCACAGCCAGTATGAGCCTGTGAACTAACCAAACAAAAATGGCTGGTCAGAAATGTCATTTGGATGTCTGTGGAGTTCCCTTTCCCTCATGTCTGGCTTTGTTCCACTTGCCTGACCTTTGGGCCACTATGGCTTTTTTTTCTACCTTAGCTTCTTGTGGTTCTTCAAAGGGATTTTAGATACAGGACTGACTTCATCTTTCTGGTACACAGTGCATGGGAAGCACCCCTGTCTAAGTTGGACCTCATTGATCCAGCCGTTCATCTTGTGCAGCACCACTTAACTAGAAAGACAGAGGACCCTAAAATCCAGAGCCTGGGGACTTGTGATGAGGAGCATCATGGGACTGTGGACGAGGCTTATCCCCAGTAATTAGGCAGATGTCCCATACATAATCAGCAAGCCATAATTCACCCACAGCAACTGTTCTGCCAACCCTTGCTTTACCCATCTTATTCCAAAATTTCAATGAACCCAGGATGATAAGCTTCTGGAGGAATAAGAGAATTTCAGCAGGAAAGAATAATGCTCCATTAATGACAGACTGTAGCAATGAAACCTTCCACTGTTCATGAAAATAAGTTTCTGCTCTTTGATTTCCCTGCACACTGTATAGTGTGAGGGGGCCACCTGCTTGGAGAGGCAAGGAGAACTATATAGGAGAGGGCATAGTTATAATATTTAAGTTTTCAAGATCAGCTGACAGATCTCCTGAGCAGAAACTTGGTCATTTTCATGTTCCTGCATATTTTCACTGCCAAGACCTCATGCCCAATGTGATGCCCCCGTCCCTCTCCATCATGCCACCTGATACCACTTCTCAGAATTGTTTTACTTTTCTGACAGGGGAAAAACCCCACCCTAATCATAGCTTGTCCTTTGGGATGGGACCAGGGGAAGAACATTCAATGGGGTTTGAGGAATGGGGGGTGTCTTCATGGCCTGTGGCACCTCATCAGCCACGACAGGATAAAGAGTTAGACCTGGGGACTTACCGAAGAATGTCTGTCTCCTGGAGGCTGTCTGAATGAAGTGGGTTGGTGGCAGGCCCAGCACCTTCAACAAGTAAAATGCAGTTGCTTCACTCTTGTGGAGTCACATGTTCAAAGACCATTAGAGCTGAGTGGGACTTTGGTCGGACTTTGCCTTCTGCACATAAGGACCCAGGGATATTGTGATACCAAGTCAGTGGCAGAGCAGGCCCAGCACCTGGGTCTTTTGACTCCTAATCCAGGGCTGTTTCAGCATGCTGAGCATCAACACCAGTCATGTAACTCTAAACAGGCATCAGCACCAACTAGAGGTAGGCACTCTTAATGGTAGCCAGATCTCATTGTCAGAATGAATAAAGCAGTATACATGCTGACAACCCTGAACTAAGGAATACTATATTCTGGCTGGGAGCACTGGGAAGAGCAGAAAGGAAGAGGAGATGGAAATTACCAGATGGGCATCAAACCACCCTATGACAAAATACCTATTTGAAAAGAAAAGGGTAGCACCTACTTGTTTACCTGTCCTCTACAGGTTGCACAGAGATAGAGAAATCACAGGCATCAATCACCCTGAGCCCTGAGTCCCCTACACTTGTAGCTGGGTTCCCGGACACCATGCAGACCCTGCCCTTAGGCTCTTCAACACCACTGACACTGAGCTCAGGAGGAAGCTGAATCTGGGGCAGGAAGGACCTCAACCCAGATCCCATACTCCTCATCCTGCTTGATACTGAAAGCAGGAAGAGGTAAAGATGCTTTATTAAATAATCCACCACCATCAACCTTGGAAGCCATCTGTGCTGATCCCTTCGTTTTCTAGATGTCCAGAGCAGGACCGTAAGTTGCCAAAGAGAAAGATCTGGATCAGACTCCAGATTTACTGATTTTCACTCCAGTGTTCATTTCAACATAGCTATCTTTTACAGTGATCACCCTTACTTAACACTTACTAGTTTCAACTATGAAATGAAACTATCTATATTTAGTAATTCTCAAGGGTGTGTGTGTGTGTCTCTGACCATCTGTAACTTTGAGGCAACCTAGAAAATAGAGAGCTGGTATAGATAGGTAGAAAGAAAAAAGATAATGATAGATAGATGATAGATAGATAGATAGATAGATAGATAGATAGATAGATAGATAGATAATGATCCATTTTTCTTCATAGTCAAAATATTTTGCTTACTGGAAAATTTCTGAAATGTGAAATTTTCTATTTCTTAGGGTTATTTTTCTCCTGTTTTATCTAATTTCACTCCACAATGAGAGGCCTCATCCTGACCAATGTGGCTCAGTTACTTGGGTGTCATCCCACAAAACTGAAGGTCACTCTCAGGGCACATGCCAGGGTTGTGGGTTAAGTACCCAGTCGGGGTGCGTATTGGAGGCAAGTAATCAATGTTTCTCTCTCATATCTATGTTTCTCTCCCTCTCCCTCTCCCTCTTTTCCCTCTCTCTAAAACATAAATAAATAAAATCTTTTTAAAAAGGGGACTTTAAATGAAAGAATAATGGGTGTAATAAATAATCATATGACGTGTCTTTTTATTGGGAGATATTCTCCCCAGCAAGCTAAGATAATGGGTGACTAGTGGACGAACAACACATAGATTTTGATGAGGGTCATGTCACTCTGGTTTTAGATTCTTTGAATATATTTGAAAGACTGGAATTAACAGTTTTATTTTTAAATGTCACTCCACAATATACTGCAAATTACATCTCTCGCAATTATTTATAAGTAAAAATGTTAGATGTCAATTTAAAAGTGTAAAAGGGGATACATAATTTCAAAAATACTTTTAGGGAACATCTCCAAAACAAAAAGTATGCATGCCGCTGCCCTACATCAAGTCTGATGCAACCCAACTTCTGAAGTGGAAGCTAGCTGTCCTGGGCCCCTGAGGGGAGCAGCCAGGCCCTTCCTCACCTCCATGATGCAGGCCAGCTGCTCCACTTCATTCTCCCCGGGGAACAGAGGGTAGCCCGTGTACAGCTCTGCCAGGATACAGCCCAGGCTCCACATGTCAATGGCCATATTATAGGGGTGGCCCAGAATCACCTCTGGGGATCGGTAGAACCGGCTTTGGATATATGTGTACACTGTGCAGAAAAGAAAGAGAAACCTCACAGAGAAAAATGTTCTCCTCCCCAGAGCATCCTTCTCCAGGATGCCTTCTCAGGTGAGAGTGAACCATCATTACGACTCCCTACACCACCTTCTCACTGTAGGAGGTCTAGCAGAGAACCAAAGTACAACTGAGCAGCACTCAGGAATCACATCTCATATCTAATCTCATCAAATCCTTACAGCAAACCAATTTTTTTTAAAAAAATTTTTCTTGTATTTTTTCCATTACCACTTAACCTCCTTTTACCCTCTTCCCCCTGCAGTCACCACACTGTTGTCCATGCCCATGAGTCCTTTCCCTTCTTTGCGCCATCCTTCCACCCACAAACCTCCCCCAATGGCTGTCATCCAGCTCTCTCTACCTATGAGTTTGTCCCCATTTTATAGCAAACCAATTATTATGGAGGTGTTATTATCCTCACGTTAGCAATACAGAACTTAAAGTAGGCATTGTTCTAGGGAAATAAATTTTAGTCAGCTAAGCTTTAAAAAGAAGAAACAAGACTCATATAAAGCTAATTTCCAAACTGTGGGATTAATTTGGGGTAGACATCTTCTGAAAATATTATGAGTTGGCAAGTGAGGAGTCATATGAGAAATAGAAAAGAAGCATGCACAAAGCATACTTTAGAAATGTATTCTCAATACACTGTGTGCACGTGTTGTATAATGTAAAGTACAGAAAAGGAAACCTCTAGGGAATCTCAGCAGAGAGGCTGTGTAGAAGATGACACGGTAGGAAGCCTAGGTTTTACAGGTGAGGAGACTTGGGTCAGAGAAATAGGATGGTTTACTTGTTTCCACATGCTATATTATTAGTGACTCTCGGGATGAGGCACAGCAGGTCAGGAATTCTGTAATCTCTTCTCTGTTGTTTGACTTAGTTCTAGTAAGGATGCAATAAATTCATAATTAAAAACAAAAGAAAGATTTAATAAAAATTACTTTTATGTCTTGCCTGCTTCCAAAAAAAATGGATTTGAAGCATTTTGCAATTAAAGTACATGTATACAGGGTAGTTTCAAAAACTGGATCTAACAGATACTTATATTATGCTTAATATGTGCCAGCCACTATTCCAAGTGTTTTATACAGATGAACTCCTTTAATCCTTACAACAACCCTATGGAGCAGGCACTATTATTGTCCTCGTTGTAAAATTGGAAAACTGAAGCATACAGAGATTAAATAAGCTGTCAAGATCACTCAGCTATAAGCAGCAGAGCTGGGATTTGAACCCAGGCAGTTCAAGTCTAGCATCTACACCCTATACTGTCTCACAGTTAAACAAAAGGGAAAGAGAAATATACAAAGGGGGAAATGACTATCAAAAACCAAGGATAAAATAATTATAAATTTTATTCTGAGCATCCTGCTAGCCACGATAAATGGTAACTGAGAGGTTACACAGCTTTTTTATCTAGAAAGAATTAGCATGCGGGTCCTTTGTAAGAGGCATATTGTTTTCTAGCTGGAATTTTTCATGGGGCCCATACTTAAAAGGTAAAGGACATATGTCTCAAAAAGTGGTGCTATAGAATATTTTAAAAGATCCATCCAATGGTCATGCTATGTTTTATCTTTCTGTGCCTTCCATTGGACTGTGAACAACCTGAGGACAGAAAATGTTAAGTTCTTTGTTTCTGGTATCCAGGACAGTGACTGGCACATAGCAGATATTCAATAAATGTTTGTGGAATGGTACATGTTCTCAACAGCAAACTTGATAGAAGAAAGTATAAAGCTCAGAGATCCTAGGGCTATGAGCCCCAAACTTCAGAATGGCTACATGTAGACTCTTGGGTACTCCCCCAGAAAAATTAGATTTGGTACTTTAGGGGTGAGCCTCTGGAAGCTATAATTTTTCAGAGGCCACACATGATTCTGATGCACATCTGGTTAGTTTTGCGACCCAATGCTCTTGGGTGATTCCAAATCCACAGAATATGAGATCTGCAAAGGCCCTTAAAGTATTTGAGTCCAACTTTCTCATTTTATAGAGAAGGAAATTTAGGCACAGAGAAGTGAAGCCCCTTGTGAAAAATCATACGAACAACTATTGTGACTGAGCCCAGACTTGAACCCAAGTGACCTCATGTATGAAGTACTTGTTTCTGTAGGGAAAAGAAATCTCAAATAGGGAAATTCAGACAAAGAGACCAGAATGGGGCTTACTTTTCTCATGCTCATAACAGCTTGATCCAAAGTCAATAACTTTAACAGAGACTTGGCCCTTCTGGTATAACACTATATTTTCCTAAAGAGAAGAAGAAAGATATAAGTCACATTTTAATAATGTCTCCCTAGGCCCTCTGTTCTTCTAAATGTCTGCCATCCACTAGGACTTGGTCGGAAATTCAACTACCTCGTCATGGTGGACTCCTCCCATACCTTCTCCAAATCTCATCTTTTGACCTCTCTTGGACTTCCCATTTGATTTGAGGTCTGTACCTCTTATTTGGATCCAGAATTTTCCACTTTAGAGTATGTCTTTTGCATATATTTTGTCCCTTTCCCCAAATAGACTATGGGTTTATTTTTATCTCCTTGGCACCTGGTCCTATGCCTTGCTTACAGAAGGCCTTAGATCATCACTGACAGAATCTGATGTATCCATTAAGTGCCCAATCAACATGAGGCTATAACAGAAGAAGACCGAAAGAAGGGGGGCCAATGATTTGATTGGGATTTGTGATTCTTATGCTGGATTTGGGGGAAATCAAAGCCAGGGGTTCCAGTAGTGTCACGGATGAAGAGGCAGAGCTCCTGGGCTCCTCTCCCTGAGCATGAGAGCGTGCCACCCAGGGCCGGAAGATTGAAGTGCCAACTGTGTTTTCAAGGACCTGAATACCAGGTGAGTTGATTATTGTGAATATCAGATGAACTGAATGTTTACTGAGCCCCTTAACATTCTAGATATGGCATAGCAGGCCTGGCCCCAAACCTCTGGCACCATAAACTAAGAAAGTACAAATTTAGTCCCTGGTACCTTTTCTACAGAGTATTTCACCAAGTCTTAAAAGACTGAATTTTTTTAGCCCAATGGATAGTCCTTCCCAGTTTATTGGTAGAATTCACTCACTCCCGAGTGGGCACAGATGCATCAGGCATCACAGCTCATTGATACTGACCATGAAGTTCATAAGAACAACTCTGATTCTTGAACCCACATTAATCAAACCCACTCGTGGTTGTATATCTACTTCCCTACTATGGAAGTGTACATTCCAATCTACTCGACCTATTTCTCAAGGAAATCTATTACCTCATATTTCGGCTACCAGGTGTCTTGTGAATTTCCTTGGTGACAGTCAGTCCCCTAAGCCCAAAGGCCATGGTTATTGTGACCCTTTGGAGCTGCAGAGCTAAAGATTAGGAACTTGGATGTGTCGAATGAATCAGTGTGCCACCAGCCACCATTTTCTTGTGAGGCTCCTCCTCAGTCCAGACAGAACATCTCTATCTAGACAATGGTTGATTGTCAAAATACCCCAAGCATACCCAGTGAGTTACAGTTTTTTAAAAAAATTAACCAATTCTTGGGTGTGCGGAGAAAGGATTGAGGAAAAATTAAGGGATATGTAAATATCTGTGGGAGTCAGGTTGATTTGGAATCAGCTCCTGACCCCATATTTTTATACTTTCATGTCTTTTCTCTAGGCACCTCTCTATCTTGCTCACATTTACAGTCATTAACTCATCTAACAAGCTTTTACCTACCTATCGCCTACCATTGCTATTGTCAGATATCATGTTAAGTCCTGAAAATAAAATGGTGAGAAGGCATGGTTCCAGGCTTGAAGGAGCTTGCAGTTCAGTGGGAGATACAAATAAATAAGCAATCAGTGCAGTAACAGAGCTAAGTATAGAATACTAGCAGGACATGAGGGAAGGGCACATCCATTTGGAGTAGAAGAAGTACTCAGAGATTTGTTGGACCCTAGGACCAATTCAGAGCAGAGTGGATACAGTGAGGATTTAATACAGCAGTGACCCAGCCTCCTGAGTGACACATCTCTGCACACCTTTACGCCTTCAGTAGGTAAGCCCCCAGACCTTGCTATCCTGTCTGCCTCAATGACCCCGTGTCTTTCTTCGGTGTCCTCAAACCATCCCTCAGTCTTTACTGCATCTCATTTGATTTACACAGCCTGACAGTTTGGCTTCCACCCTGGGGCCCTGGGCATGACACTGTCTAGTTACCACAGGGGAATGGAATAGGGCAAGGAGTTTCTAAGGATGGAAGCCAGCTCCCCTGGCAGGACAGAGGTTGTACTCACAGGCTTGAGATCACAGTGAATGATTTTCTCTACATAAAGCATCTGCAAACACTTCAAAACAGAGAGGGTAAAGCGCCGAACTACTGACAGACTGAAGCCTTGAAAGCTATTATTCTTCATTAACTCATACAAGTTGATTCTGGGAAAAAGAGAAGGTGATGTGTATCAGTGTAAAAAAGTATAACGCTGAGTTTAAAACTGCAAACAACCCCAAGGGTCACCTGGTTTCCCTCTGATAGTAGGTAAGTGTCAGATGAGGAGGTAGGGCTATGGTGTCCTATAAACTCAATGTTCCCATTGATCTATGATGGCTTTGGGGTGAGGTTCAACTGTGCTGGCCTCTTATGTGACTAGGTCATTTAATCACTTCTTTATGCTGTGGTTATTAAGAGGTTGGACCAAACTTCTAAAATATTCATAGTTCTTCAGGCCCTTGGGAGGGATCTGGGAAGTCTACCAGTTATTTAACCCAGAAACAACTTCTACCCAGACCTAAAAAGGCTGCCCAAAGGTTCCCAGCAGGTAAGGGAACAAACATGTGGACTGATGGGGCTGGGGTAAAACTGAGACACCCTACCCTCTCTACACCAAGCCTGACGGCTTGGTCCCATCTGTCGCCTTGCAGAAATGAGACCTCACTCTTGCCAGATTTTCCCACGTTTTCTAGACAAGCAGAAGCCTGAAATAGTATATAAAAACCTGCCATGTTATATGAAATCTGACTTATAAATGTTGGAAATGAACGTAAAACATTTTAACAAGAAAAACTTATTAGTAGGCTACCAGCTTAGGACCTCTGTACACACTGTAAGATAAGGAGAAGAAGGATAGGACGCAGCCCAGACATGACTCTGCATCGACCTCTTTCTGGTTTCTCCTAAATCTTCTATCCCTAAACTTTATCTAACTCCGTCTGTATTTAGGAAGCCATCCACTCTTGAAGGGCACAGTGTACATTTAAGACTTGGCTCTGGCCTCATCCTGACCAGCTGCGTGACCCTGAGCAACTCTCCAACCTCTCTGGGTTTTGGCATTTCCCTCCACACACCTACTCCCCCTGACTTCTCTGAGCACTTTGAAGTACAATGACATGCTAACTGTGCACTTGATTCATAGCCAAAGGAGGGCAGTCTGGGTTGTCCATGTTGTCACAAGGAAGATAACTTTCCTCTGGAAAGTGGATGTTTTGTGATCACCAGAGATGGTGAGCAGAGTGACAACTACACTCCTGATTCAATTTTAGCCAGTTCCTAGAATTTCACCACCAGTGATGGTGTCATGGAAACACCAAGCTGTGAGCTCAGCAAAGCCAATAACACTGGGTTTTTGAGAGCTCACTTCTAATTATTCTCCTTTTCTAAATGCATTCTGGGTTTCTGGTTTTATTTCTATTTCATCGGAGAGAAAATTAATCAAATTAGGCTGCCCTTGCAATTAGCACACACTATCAGCTCCAGGTGCTGCCAACCTGTTTTAGTCAGGTTCAGCTCTCTTACCAAAACATGTGGTCCTGTCCTTATTTGCACAAAATCAGAGCTCTTTCCCCACTCTGGGCAGCCAGCTGCCTTCTTCCCTGAGTTCCAACCTCTGCACCACAGGATGGTAAAGCCAGTGAGTGGGGAAAGGGTAGCAAAGAAAAGTCCTTTTCAACGTATTTCAGTTTTGCTGTTAAGGGCAAAGGCCTTGTTTTGGTTATGTCACCCAGTCCAGCACCCAGCCCCTGGTGACACATCCTGTGTGTGCTCACAAGTGACAGGCATGATGGAGGGACAGGGTGAGACGGGCAGCTTTGGGCCCAGTCTCCTTGCTCCGGGGCTTTCTTCATAATGGAGAGGCCCAGTCTCCTCACTCCTATGCTTTCTCTATAACTGAGTGGCCATTGCTTCCATTCTAGTCACTAAATGTTCACATCCAGAAAAATCTAGTGTTCTGATCTTAAAGTTCCTCTTCTATCACCTTAAGCCACTTTTCTAAAGAAAATGAGTTAAAAAGAAAAAGCAGCTGACCCCAGGAGTTCAAAGGTGATGCAGAGGTGATTGCGGAAGTAGAAAAAGTCCTTCATGTGTACCACATTGTAGCTGTTGTTCTTGTCCTTCCTTCTGAGAGCTTCCAGGATCTTCAGCTCCACCAGGGCCTGGCGGTGAAATCTGAAGTGTTTGAGGAGTGGCAGGAAGGGTGAAGAATGGGGACAGAAGACATGGTGTCATATCATAAAGCAGCAGTAGCCCATTTCTTCAGCCCCTCCCCTTGAGCCTAGCAAGGCAGAAAGCACTAAACATTACATACCCTTGCCTCCCCTTCACCCCACCATGGAATCCAATAGGTAGAGAAAGAGGAAACGATCAGAGGAAAAGGTAGGGTTGGGAAGGGTGGCATGAGGGAGGGGCCAGTCATGCAGTCCCTCCTCTATAGCCTGTGCTACTATTCACCACACCTCTTCTTGTTCCTGATGATTTTCAAGGCCACCAACTCATTGTTTTTGTGATCCAAGCACTTGGCCACTTGTCCAAAGGACCCTTTCCCAATCATCTCCAGAACCTCGTAGCGGTAGGCTATGTGGTCATGCAGGACCTGTAGAAGCCAGGCAGAAGCTAAGGAGCAGAGCCATAGGCTCTGAGGCTCCTCTGATACTGCGGTCCTTGGATACTCATTCCCAACTCATGACTGACTCCTGGGGGGAACTTTCTGACCTGCACTGGGCACTAGTGCAACTCCCACCCTCATCTCATTGCTACTGCCATGGTTAGGTTGTTGCCCGGATCCCATGTTACCCATGTGGAACCAGGGAAAGTCCCACAGGTTTTATCTGTGTCAGGCAATGCCAAGACCATTGGATGGTCTTTGGGAAGAGCAGTAGCTTCAGTATGGGGTAAGCTCTGTTTCTGACACCTGATGTGTCTCCAACAGTCAGAGAAGTCTCTGTGTCTGCTCTGCCTCTTCCTAATCAGATGTGGTTCTCCTTTTGACTTTTCCAGATTTAATTCTATCTTGGAGTTAGCAATACAAAACTTAGACCTTTCTCAACTAAAAAAAAAAATGTTTTCCAAGAGCCAGAATTATTCATGTCCCTCCATGTGCTGGAAACTAGGGAGCAACTCTTTAGTCAAACTATCAATTGATAGGAAACTATCAATTTAAAAACTTTTCTAAGTGGCTTCTGACAAGCCACTTATGTACTCTGAGCTTCAGTGCCTTTATCTGTAATTGAAGTTTCCAGATAAGATGATCTCTTAGACCTTCCAGGTGTAAGAATCTGTGATCCCTAGTGTCACACTCATAAATTTGGGAGAGTTGAAGGAGAAGTGCTTGTGTACAAGTCCTCAGAATATATTTGCAATTGTGTGGTGGGGATCTGTTCTTCTACAAGGAATCAAGCCATGAACGTGCACACCTTTACATATATGGGGAAAGGGCAAGGCATAGGTCTTGCATATGTTGGTGCAAAGCTACATGTGGTTCTCTGGCATTTGTGCATATCTTCTACATGCCACCAGCTTGGAGGTATTGCAATTATTTGCTCACACCTCAACTTGGACATTGATTGAAGCTAAGGACCAGGTCATACTTTTTTATAGTTTCCTTAATATTTCCAGAGTCTAGTAGATGCCCAAACATATAACAGGTTCTCAATAAATAGCTACTCAGTTATTGTTTGCTGACAGAATAAATATAAGAATGCAGTGTGTTGCCTGTTTGGGAATTTGCTATGAGCATTGAATATTTGTATGCATTGGAATACAATAAGGATAGAGATTCCAAGCATACAGAAAGCACATGTATCTCTCTCCCCACTACTAAAACATAGCTCTCTAAGACTTGAGATTGAGGAACTGACTTCCAGTGAATTAACTTAAAGGTAGTGCTGACATCCCCAGATAATTTCTCAGAGATTCTAGGCCCAGGTGAAGGGAAGGAGGAGAGGAGGCAAGGGAGAATTTGAGGAATGCTGGCTGAAACAGTGGTAAAGTTTTTATTAAAGATTCTTAACCAAAGACCCATTAAATATTCCCCCACCCCCATTCAAATTTTGTGTCTGTGTAGGGTGCCTTTTCTAAGATGAGGATTTATAGCTTTTATCAGATTCCCAAAGGGATCCTTGACCTAAAAATGTTGAGAATTGGGGCTCTAGATAGAGGATGTATGCCAGAAACTCTAAATCCTTGCTTCTCTAAGTGTGGTATGATGGCCAGAAGCATGGGCACCACCTGGAAGCATTTTAGAAAGGCAAAAATCAAAGATAGAGGCATATGTGGATATACTATGCCTCCTCACACAACCAAAATAAGGACAACAACAAATTTAAAAACAAAAAAACAAGCAGAACTGCCAGAAAACTGAACTATATGGAAATCCAACAACCAAGGAGTTAAAGAAGAAACATTCATCCAGACTGGCAGGAGGGGCAGAGATGGGTAGCCAGGGCAAAGAGGATGCTCAGCAAGGTGGTGTCTGGAGGACCCAGGTGGGCAAGGCAGTGACTGTCAAAGTGGGTAGTCTCACGTTTGCGTGAAGATACACCGAGATGAACCACACAACCCAGGGTTCCTGGCTCAGGGAAATAAAGCCTCTAAACCTTTGGCTGTAAAATCTTGTGAGGGTTGAGGTGACAGGAGAAACTTCCCAGCCTCACAGGAGAGTCCATTGGAGAAACCCATGGGGTCCTAGAATGAACACAAATCTACTCACCCAGGAATCAGTACCAGAAGGGCCCAGTTTGCCTGTGGGTAGCCATGGAGGGGACTGGAAACTGGCAGAGAGCTGAGCAGGCCACACTGTTCCTTCTTGGGCCACTCCCCGACATATAGCGCCATAGCACAGCAACATGTGTTGCCCCACCCTGGCAAATACCTGAGGCTCCGTCCCTTACTACTTAACAGGTGCTCTGAGACAAAAAACAAAAAACAAAAGGCCCAAATGAAAGAACAGATCAAAGCTCCAGAAAAAAAATACAGCTAAGTGACAAAAAGATAGCCAACCTATCATATGCACAGTTCAAAACACTGATAATCAGGATGCTCACAGAATTGGTTGAGTATGGTCACAAAATAGAGGAGAAAGTGAAGGCTATGAAAGGTAAAATAAAGGAAAATGCACAGGGAACCAACAGTGACAGGAAGGAAACTGGGACTCAAATCAACAGTTTGGAGCAGAAGGAAAAAATAAACATTCAACCAGAGCAGAATGAAGGAACAAGAAATCAAAAAAAAAAAAAAATTTAGGAGAGGCTTAGGAACCTCTGGGACAACTTTAAATGTTCCGATATTGAATCATAGGGATGCCAGAAGGACAAGAGGAAAAATAAGAAATTGAAAACTTATTTGAAAAAATAATGAAGGAGAACTTCCCCAATCTGGCAAAGGAAATAGACTTTCAGGAAGTCCAGGAAGCTCAAAGAGTCCCAAAGAAGTTGGACCCAAGGTAGCATACACCAAGGCACATCATAATTACATTACCCAAGATGAAAGAGAAGGAAAAAATCTTAAAAGCAGCCAGAGGAAAGGAGACAGTTACCTATATACAAAGGAATTCCCATAATATTATCAGCTGATTTCTCAAAAGAACCCTTACAGGCAAGAAGGGACTAGAAAGAAGTATTCAAAGTCACAAGAGGCAAAGACCTCCATCCAAGATTACTGTATCCAGCAAAGCTATCATTTAGAATGGAAGAGCAGATAAAGTGCTTTCCAGATAAGGTCAAGTTAAAGAAGTTCATCATCACCAAGTCCTTATTATATATGAAATGTTAAAAGGACTTATCAGAGAAAAAGAAGATCAAAAATCTGAACAGTAAAATGACAACAAACTCACAACTATCAACAACTGAAACTAAAAACAAACTATGCAAACAATTAGGACAGGAACGGTATCACAGAAATGGAGATGGCATGGAGGGTTATCAGTGCAGAAGGAGAGAGGAGGAATCGGGGGAAAGGTACAGGGAACTAGCATACATTGTCAGTTCAAAATAGATAGGAGGAGATTAGGATTAGTATAGGAAATGGAGAAGCCAAAGAACTTATATATACGACCCATGAACATGAACTAAGGGATGGTAGGGAATGTGGGTGGCAGGGGGTGTGCAGGGTGGAGGGGAATAAAGGGGCAGAAATGGGACAACTGTAATAGCATAATCAATAAAATACATATTTTTTAAAGTATGGCAAAAATCTCAGGCCACACCCTTGACCTGCTGGGTAAGAATTCAAATTCATAAGATTCCCAGGTGACTTGTGTGCATAGTAAAGCTCAAGAAACACAGCCTTAAATGCTATTAAGACAATCTGCCTCTTCTGTGAAGCCACCAAAGGCCAATCCTGTCTCCCAAACCTAACCAAGTTAAGAGGAAATGTCCTGAGGAGGACAGTCCTACCAGCTCACCAGCCTAATGGGCTAAGCATCACTCATCTGGACAGCCTCTGGGGTGGACAGTGCTTCCTGAAGCAAAAGGGACACCTTCCACTGCCCAGATTTCACCTTCAGGCTGGAAAGAGGCCCTGTCCTGGGAAGCTCCAGAGGCACCGACGGAAGAAGAGAAGAACTTATCACTGGGATACATCTTTGGAAAACTGAAGGAAGTTAAGCACCAGGCACTACAGTGGCAAAAGCATTTTTGTTTGTTTTGTTTTGTCTGTGTGGGAAATGACATTTACAATAAAATAGAAAAAAAGGTCCCTGTGTGGGCTTGTGTGGGAGAGACCAAAAAAAAAAAAAAGAGAGAGCGAGAATGTTGGGGAGACTGCGTCTTACTCCATTGTCTGTTTTTTCCCGATAGGGGAGGGGCTGTGCAGCAGAGCCTGTGGGACTCGCCCCAGGATACTTGTTACCCGAGCACTCTTGGGGAAAATCGTATTCTGTTAGCAGAGTAGTTTGAATATTAATGATACGTTTTCTCATTTATAAACATAGCCTTTCTTTGGTTTAGCACCTACTAGAATCTTTCAGTATGCCTAGTCCCAGATACATCAGCATCAAATGCTGTAAAATACCCCACACTGCTTTCCTTTCCAGACCTTCTTGTTCCCAAGCCCCCAAACCCTACAATTTCCGTGACCTACTCTCCCATCACCTTCATATAGGAGCCATGTTCATCATCAAAACTTGTCTTGCTGAATTTCTCAGAAGCAACGTGGAATTTCTTGGCTTCAAGCCCCAGGAACCACAGCTCTGCGTAGCCCAGGATTTCACTTTGCTCATAAGAAGACAGCTGGTTCCTAAAACACCTTAGGGCCTCTGAGTGAAAAACACTGTAGTTGTCAGCTAAGTTGAGGCTGCACAGGCTCTGCCCAGGGTGGGGATGATGGCAGCCCTTCTAGTTCAGGAGCCTGTCAGACCTGTCCTCAACCAGGGGGCTCACTAAGGACTGTGCATCCTGAGTCTCGCAGGGTGGAACCGCAACACAGAGAAATGGCAAGGCATCGTGCTGATTTGAACAACTCAGGAGAAAAACACAAAGGACGTGAGAGGGAAAATTCAGTCCCCAAAGAGCTGTACGTTGCAGCACAGCTCATTTCAACCAATTTGAAAGGGTGAAAAATTCAGAGGTAAACTCAGTGTCAACAAGAGTATTCAGTTAAAGCAGCAATTGCCCAAATTAGTGTGGGATTGGGCTACAGAAATAGTTTATCCTGAGAGGGTCTGAAAGCTATCATGTCTTCAGGGGTCAACATAAGGTAACTTCATTTATGTTACCTTACTTACTTACTTCAGGTAAGTAACTTGCTTCAGGTAACATAAATGTGACTTTCAAGGCCCAGGAGATATTTCCAGCTGAGCCTCTGAGTCCCTCAGGCCACAAGGAAGGAATGTGTGTTAGCTCTTCTCTACTCTCCCCTCGCCTGATCACATCATGCATCTGGCATTTGGTCTGGGATTCAAACTTTAAGACAGGTGTGGGATTCAAACTTTAAGACAGGTGTAGATGAACTGAAGAGTGCTGAGAGAAGGGAAACCAGGATGGGGGAGAACCGGGGGAACCATGTTATTTGACAAACTGCTAAAGAGTTGGAGGAGGAATAGCCAGGGAGAAATAAAAAAGCTTATAGGGGACCACACCTATGTGTGTCTCCATGTATTCAAAGGGCAGTTGTGTGTAAACTAAATAGGCATGTTCTTTGCCTGGAAGGACCAAAGCCTAAGAGAGCAGTGAGACATTTATCAGCCAGCTCTATAAAGGCAAAACTAGCTAAGAACTAAAATATCTCCTAGTGGGCAGTCCCTGAGATGTTTAAGAGAAGACGGACAACCCATTTCAAAGATGTGGGAGACCAGCTCTGAGCATCAGATAGTGTTGGGACATGGAAGGTGCTTGGTGGAGTTGGGTTTTTTTTCCTTTGGACCCTAATAGGTTCTGAACTTTGTGAGGAGAATGCTCCTGGCCAAAAACCTGTGTGTGATCTTCCAGGCCTGACCAGAGGTGATTACAAAGGCTTTACCTGGCAGGCATCACAGGGGAAGTTGCCCTCCCCACACCATCCTCGGCGCACAGCCAATGCACTGAAGTCTGAAGAGTTGCAGTCAAGGACTCAGGTTCCCTAGGCTGACCATGGTCTTATACATACATACCCAGGAGGCTCTATTCAGAGGCCTCTGCAGGTACTTCTGCCAAGATCTCTTTACCGAAAGGAGGGTGAAAAATTCAAGACGTGTTCTCCCACTCTGACTCAGTACTCAGTTTTTCCACTCCTAGCCCTTCCCCCTCACCTTAGGAGCCTGATCAGGCTCCCGAGGCAGTGAGCTATTCCCTCTAACTGTGATGAAACCTTTGACCCTGGCCTGGTGCCAGTTCACAGCAGGGGAGGGAGAGTGGGGAGGGAACACTGAGGAGTCAGTGTTTTCTCCTATTTAGCCCTCTGCTTACACTATCACAGGAAGTCATGAAAGACTTGACTATTGCTTTCATTTTGGCTTGTTGCCTTAATTGATTTACTCCAACACCTGGCAGCTTAGCCTTCTCCAGCTCAGCTCAGCTCTTCACACCCGCCACCTATAACCACTTCCACCACACCCTGCTACTCCCCCAAAGGCATACCTGCTGCCGTCAGAGGCACCTTGTGCTTGCTCTGTGGTTTCTCCTTGGACTTGGGATCTTGGGTATTAATACTCACAAGGAAAGGCATTCCAGAAGCCTTGTCCTCAGAGGCCAACTTCTGATTGTGAGTTTGATTCTCCTGTCCAATAAAAGAATTTGCAATAAAGGACTCTTAGTCTTCTCCTGAGTGTCCTAAACCATTTACCTGATCAAGGACAGCCACATCCAACCAGACTCTACTTCTTCCTCTTCGGGAAGAAATGATGTCTACGAGGCAGTAGGTTTTCTCAGTCTTTTCCTCTAAGAATGTATCTGACTCATTCTCTGTGAGACCCACATACATTACAGTATGCAGTATTTTAAGGAAAAATATTTTACTGCTGCTCTTGAGAAGGCCAATTCCTGACTAGATAAGATGACTTGCCCAAAGGCACAAACACTTGAACTTAGATGTGTTTAACACCTCTTTAATTTAACACTTTCTCACATTATCTCATTTGGTACTTACTCAAAAAAAAAAAAAGGAGCATTGGAGGGGGAAAAACATAAAAAACATTTTGTATGCTTCTACCATTTATACTAGACACTTCATTTTTATTTTCTTCAGTGAATCCTCATGACAAGTCTATGGAGAGCCTATTTTGTAGATAAAAGAAATTCAGTAACTTATTTGCTGAAGTTTACAATCATCGTGAAGAATGAGAACAGGACTAAAACCCAACTCTTCAGCTGACATTGTGCTTTTCCCACCATCCTGGGCTGAAATCAAATCTTTCACCTGCCTGCTCAGGGTCACGTCCACTGCCCAGCACTCACTTTATACAGCAGAGGTGGTTTTAGCAGGATTTTGTGGCTGATGCATGGGAAATTAACCATGTTTTTCTTCCCCTTGGTATCCACAAAAGGGACTGAAGTGGTGTTGGTGTTTGCAGTCTGTAGAAGGAAAAAGAAAAGTTACAGAAGCTTCAGGCAAGAAAATGTCTCAGGGAGCCATTCCTCCCAGCATCTTCCCCACAGCAAGGATGGGCCCGAACCAAATCCAGGCCTGAATTTATGTTTAAAGTTCTTAGGGGACCAAGCAGAGTGGTCAGGCAGATGGCCTCTGGGGTTGAATCCCTGCTCCACTTATTCGCTGCAAGCCTGAAGCAGATTACACTCTTCATCTAAGCTAAAGTATCTCATCACTGCCAAGGGGACAACAGTGGGACCTATCTCATACTTTTTGTGGGGCAAATGAGGCAATCTATGTAGAATATTCCATAAGTGGTAGTCATTATCATCACCCTTCCAATATCTTACAACCCTAACAGTGCCAAATTCTCCCTGCAAATTTGCCTTGATGCAACATAAGCTCCCACTTTCCATTATTCACTTGACCTACTCACTTGGATTCCTCCCCAATCCCACACTGATTAATTGATTGATTGATTGATTAGGAAAGAGGTAGTCTGACTATCAATAAACAGCAATAGTTAACGTCATGTGGAGATAAGGCATGGCAGTGTGGATACAATGTGCTCATTATGTTAGGCCAATTTGACCAAAAATGCCTGTCAAAACTACCCTAGCCACCTACCTGCCCTCATCCTCTCCTAGAGAAAAGACACTAGGCATCGCTTCTTACCTTATCCAATACACGGGTCATTCTTGGTCCGGGGAGGTTCTTGGTCTTAGTAGGTGGCTTCTCAGCTTGAACCAAAGGTTTCCCAACCTGGATCAGGTGGAAGAGAATTGGAATAGTGCTTGGTATGATTTCATCTCAAGCCACTCACATATTTATTTTGCTTCATAACAATAAGCAAGATACCCACGAAGCCAGCTCTCCTGATCTCAAAGCTAGGATGGGCTAAGAGAGACTCAAAGAAATGCTAGATGAACATGTGAACGACTGGCTGAGTGAATACCCAAACAAATGACCTTTCTAGCAGTGTTTATCCTAGATTAACTTGTCCTATGGTTTTCAAACTTATTTTAAAAATCCATATAACCCTTTCTTCAAATAAAATCTTAGTTAGAAGTTTTGGACTTTGGAAGAGATCAAAGCTGAGCTGCTCCTGCTAAAGAGGAGAAAATGCCTGTAGTCTTGTCTGGGAATGCTTTCACCTTCCAAGGGGCTTTAGAGGTCCCTTAGTGGAACCCACCAGAATATTGGTGCCCAGCCTGAACACCAATGACCTGATCAGAAGAGATTTCACATGTAGAAAGAGGTGGAGAGGAGAGATGAAAACAGCAGAGCAAGTGTGTCATAAAGAGCGGTAAGCACACAATGAAGGCACGTGGCATAATTGTGTATACTACAGAGATAACAGTTATCTAATGGCTATGCATTTATTTTAATGTACCATTTGAAAAACTACATCACATTAAACCTGAATTTTGTGGTTGTTACTATGTAGAATGAACTTGTAAGTTAAAAAAAACAGTGTGAGTACTATGTAGATATAGCAAAAATCATGAAGTTAGCACTGAAATGATTAAAGTTTAAAAAAACAGTCCGCAGCTTGAATCTATGTTCTGCTCTTTGAAGCAGAACCCAGGCATCTCCTTCTTCCAGCCTTCTCTCAGCAAACTGAACAACATTTATCCAAAGCTGAGACACAGCTGGTACCAGACCCACCCCTGTAAAACTTGGTACACTGGCAGCATTTATATAGGAACAAGGTACAATATTCAACATAATATCACCTAGTACAGAGAAGCCCTCCACAGAGCTGTAATGATGTGGGCTATTTAAAACAGTCCACCTTGACCTTGTAGATCTGATGGAGAGGGGCCTGCATAGAGCATGGGCCGTAGCCTCGGACCAAACCAATTGCATTACTAATGTGCACCACATACAGGCCTTGGTTGTCTAATTGGTTGCAGAACTAAGCTATCTGAGCCAATACTACAATGGCAAATCTCAGTGAGTCTTACCTTCTCATCAAATAAGTTAGTGGGGATTAAAATTTAGAAGCATCAACAATGAGAAGCGGGCACTGAGGATGATTTGGGGATACTGGACCAAAAAAATGAAAAGTACATTAAAGACACAATCCAGAATAAATGCCATGGAGAATGAGTGTCAACAAGGAACGAAGAGATCACTGTGAATGTAGTCTGCCCAAGAGAATGTGGGGGCGCTTTTTGGAAGGGGCGTGGCTTGGTCTGGGCTGTATTGGAGGGAAGGGTAGCAGGCATGTTTATCAGGCAAAACAACAGTATCTGCATACTCTAGGGGTCTTCACTGCTCACGCTGGTGAAACCG
Organism: Carollia perspicillata; assembly: GCA_004027735.1. Taxonomy (NCBI): domain Eukaryota; kingdom Metazoa; phylum Chordata; class Mammalia; order Chiroptera; family Phyllostomidae; genus Carollia; species Carollia perspicillata. The sequence continues at coordinate 2,418 of PVKM010004845.1, read as the reverse complement.
GAGGACAGTGAACACTGGCCTGTGGAAGGCACTCAGAGCTAAGGTAAGATACATGGTCTCTATCTTATGGGCAACAGCAAACCACTGCCAGTTTGCAAGGTTTGGAGTTACATACACAGAGCAGTATTTCAGAAAGATTCCTCTAGCAGCAATGTGGCATAAAATAATGCTCATCGATATGGACTCTGAAGGAGACTCAGGTTTGGAATCCCAGCTCATTTTCCTCATTTGTAAAAGAAAGAGAGATTTTTGCTCCTTTCTCGTGAAATAGGAAAGCTGTGGACTTGATGGAGGATGCACAAGACGGTGTGGAGCCTAAAATGATTAAAGAAGCTGAGAATGTTTAATCTGAAAAAGAAAACACAACTTCTGAGAAGTTAACACTTCTGGTACTGCCAGACATGTATACTGGGATCAAACAACTAATAAATGGATGGCAGATGGTAGAAACCAGGTTCCTCACTGTTGGTGTGGAAAATTATAGTTAATCAAGGTCAGCATCAACATTACCATGAGACAATGATTTAGAGTTGGAGACATCAGCAAGAACTCATGTTTAACTTAATGTAGATGGCTACATACAAAAAGAATTATAGATAGATAAGAGTTAGCGCTCGAGTGTGGGTGTGTGCATAGATTTCTTTGCTTTGTCCACTGAAAAGTCATAAAGGACGTAATAGCCTAGTAGAAAGAAGTACACGTAGCACTCAGATCTTGGTTTCATATTGCATTCTCCAGTAAGAGGAACAAAGACTCCTTGGAGAAATAATTGATCCTAAGACTGGCACAGGAAATGCACCAGATGAGTCTGGAGTATCTTGTCATGACAGAAAGTAAAGAAGTGCTCAAAAAAACCCCACAAAACCCTAAAACCCAACATTGATGAGAGTGTGTCCAAAAGGCACATGAACCAACTGAAAGAGCTCCCAAGAGCCAAAACTGGAACAATTTTAGCAACAAAACAATGTAATATTGGATTCTAACTCAAAGCATAAAATAAATATTCATGAGTCCATACTGATGTAAATAAATGACTTAATAAAGATATACACAGGGGAGAAGAGACATACCTCCCATGCAGAAAACTTTGTAATAAATTATGTGGACACTCCACCTGGAGGGGGAGGAGCACACCTCCCATTCTGTGAGCACCAGCTGTGCCTGACAACTGGTTTCCAACAAGCACAGCACGGAGGAGAAAACCCACACAAACACTGCCTTGGCCAGGGGGTCCAGGCCAGCATCAGCAGTCCTAAATCATGTTGACAGTATGTACCATTGGTAGAATTTGATGAAAATGGTACTTTACCTCAGTGGTCTTCTCAAAACCTAGAACCCTGATCCTCTCAAGAAAAAACAAATCCCCCACTCCCTCAAAAAAAGCATCCTACAATATACTTGACCAGTATTCCTCAAAACTGTCAGGTCATTCAAAAACAAAACCAAAAAAGGTGGGGTGGGAGAAGCCTGAGAAGCTGTTGGAGCCACAAAGAAGAAGCTTAAGGGGACATGAGAACTAAATGTAAAGTGGTATTTTCGATAGAACCCTGGAACGGACAGAGGACATTAGGTTACAAGTAAGGCAATCTGCCTAAAGTATGGAGTCTCTTTAATATTAATGTATGAATATTTGTTCATTGATTGTAACTAGTGCACCACACAGGTGTCAGATATTAACAACAGGGGAGACTGATGCAGGGCATGGAGTTGTATATGGGTTTCTGTACTGCCTTCTCATGACACGATGCAAACTTGTTCCGTGGGGTGCAAAGGAGAGAAGTGGGTCAGGTGTGGAATTTATAAGATGGCGGCTTCTAGTTCGATAGAAAGAAGGGTTTTCTTAAGTTTAGAGCTGTCCAAGAACGGAACATGAGTCCTTGTGTGGTGGTGAGCTCTCCAGCACTGGAAGAGCCAGAGTCCACCTAATGAGCACCTGTGAGAATGTGCACAGAATCGAGGGCTGAGCAAGATGTCATCTCTGAAATCAATCTGTCTGTGAGAGCCATTCAAGTGACGCTGGGAATGTGTCTCGAATGCAACCTTCGTCCTCTTGTGGAACCAAGATTGAGAACCATTGTACAGAACAGTGCTCCCCAGCCTTTATCACACCATGCCACACATACAATAGAAAGTTACAGTTGTACGACAAGCTGGGGTGAAGGGAGAAAGCTCACAGCCAGGTGCTGCTGGCCTGGGCTTCCAGCTGCCCAGGCGGAACCAGGCCACCGTGTGAGCTGGCAGTCTCTGAATCTCTGCACACCTGCGCCCCATGGGCAGATGTTGTCACAAACATCTCCCTCAAGAGATACGCAATACCCCATAACAAGATCGCACTCTGTGGTAGTACCTGCCCCCTGCCTCCCGGAAGAAGAGGAGGTGTGAGCTCCTGTACTCACGGTGGTAAAACAGAATTTTTCC
>PVKM010004844.1:0-50389 GCA_004027735.1 Carollia perspicillata | reverse complement strand
ATCATACACACAGTTACATCTGTCACACCTGTACTTTAGTATTAATTAGCCCCCATTCATATGTATTCCAGCTAAAAATATGAACATTCATAAATACAGATATGGAAGACTAGGTGAGCCCAAAGTCAGTCCATGATTGCTGCAGATCCTGGGGAAAAATAATGAACATCATGAGTTTGAAAAAAATGGGGAGTTTGAAATTTTATTTTCATCCCAGAGTTTACTACCTCCTTTCAGCAGAGTGGTTATCAAGTGATCTGTCAAATGACGCCTGTCATCTATTTCCTGGCCTGGGGAGGTGGAAGAGGACTTATTTCCAGAAAAAGAAAAAAGAAACATATTAAAAGGCAGTCAGTTGGAAGAAGTAAAAAGTAGCCTGGACAATCCATAAACTAGCCAGTTGGTCTCTGACTAAATCAAGAGGTGGTTTTGCATTAAGGAATTAGAAGTGTCATTTCCAACTTGTGATTTCTGCAAGTATTGGATTCTACCCAAGATGGATTTTAAAAGCAGATAAAGAAAGCCAGGATTAAACGGAGGCCCAGGGGGAGCACCACCTATTCTGAATCATTTCCAAATTTCAGTAGCTAAGTGAGATGTTGGTTGGGGCACGGCAACTTTCTGACCTCCATGCACTGGTACGATACCAGCCAGAAAAACTCAGAATTCTGCTGGAAGAAAAAGCAGCCCATTAACAAAAGAGAACAAAAGAAAAGCAAGAACAGGTTTGTGTTGCAGTGTTAAATACCACATCAGCTTTTCTGAAATACTCTGGAACTTAAAGAAAGTAAGCACACAAAACGTATTTTGAAGCTTTTTCATGTAAGTGTAGGTTAATATGTTCCATGTGCCTTTTTGTATTTTGAAAGAACACCATGAGAAGTAAGCTATCATTCAAAATACTTATAAAACCAAATATCTCCAAATCTCTTCATTAAATTTTTAAAGACACAAATTAATTTAGCCCTATAAGGTTTAAGAGGAAACGTTTGTGTGAGTGTGTGTGTGTGTGTGTGTGCACGCATGTGTGTCAAACCCCTCGGTTGCCAGAAACACACCACACTGTTTGTGATAAATACTGCAGTTTCGCAGAAGAAGCCAAGTCCAATCTCAGGGAAATGAGATGTCTCCACACTTCAGTACGAGGACGGCTATGGCAGGAAGCACTTGCCTCACCACGTGCTCCGCCATCAGGCCACCAGAAACACCAATCACAGGTTCGGGGGTCTTGCTAATTTCAAAGAGTTTGATCAAGAAATTTTCATAAAACCCTGGTTAAAATGTGACTGACCATATAAACAGAATGGAAGAGATATAAAAATAAGTTACTACATACCAAGCCCAAGAAATCCCAGGAGACTACAGTAAAGTTATAATGTGTCTATCCACCTTTCAGTAATTCAGTCTGAAATGTGGCTTACAACCCTTCCAAAAAATAAAGTGAATCAAATAACCCAGTTTCCCATACAAATAAATCATGAGCAGTCCCACGACAGTCCCAGGCAGTAAGGGTTAACCGTAGCTAACAATGACTATGCAGTTGAAGGGGAGGTGGGCAAGGGACCAACAAGCTATGATTATTAACATGCAGGCAACACATGAGTTGTCAATCAGCTTTTCAAAACATTGACGTTTGTCTCCCCTCAACAAGATATTCATTCTCTGTATTGTGTTTGTGCCTAATCAATTTTAAAAATTATTGCTGCCAGGTCGTATTAGTGTTTACCCAATGCATTTTTATTTTATAAACTTGTTTTTAACTAAGGGGAAGAAAGATCAGTTGGTGTTGCTTATGAGGGTCTCCCCCAAAACAGAGGTTTGTCCAAAAGCAGGGAAGGTTGACATTCTATTCTCTAAATCCTCTAGCTATGTTTTCAAATAAAACGTAGAGTTAAATGATATATTTGCTCTCTATTCCAGACTGGATGCAATTGATTTTAACTGACTAAATTATCTGATCTCTGCCAAGAATTTTATTTCATTAAGAAAATGATATTATAGCGCATCTGAGATCATAGAGCAGACTAAACATAATGCCAAAGAAGTTCTGAGAATGCTCCACAGTGAAGGTTTGATTATTTGCAGATGGAATATGAAAAAAAAAAAAAGAGGGATCGGATCCCAGGCATTGGCCTCACCAGTCCTGGTGTCACTGCTGCCTACATGGCAGCATAAAGCCAAGAACATAACGGATCTTCTGAGCCACGACACCGTCTCCTTTTAAGGTACTAATCACTTTTCTTCCTGGAAAGTAATATTTAACTGCCACTATCCAAAACAAAGGGAAAAGGGGAAATGTTGGTGCCACAATGGGCTCTAGCATGTCAGCTGTCACTACTGACATGATCTGGCTAGTAGTCAAGCATTCACCAGGGAACTAATTTAAATCAGTCTCCTTTGGGCAAGCCCATTGTTCGGTATGCGCAACAATTGGTGTAGGATCAATCAGTGGACATGAGATCAATTAAAACCAGCTTAAGTTTGTGAAGAGGAACAATTCACACAACCTGAGTTAGATCTCTATTCATTTCAATACCCTCACAATGCAATCCTTAAGCTTCCTTGCAAAGCAGAATAGCTACTATCACCCTACACTGTCTAGCCAGCCCTTTAAGTAGTTCCACTTTTAATTAAAAACACAGTGCACTCTTTGTTGGCACAGATAGTGTGGTCACTTTTAAGGACCTCAGTTATTTTAGCCAGAAACTTAGGATTTGGGAAAGGACATCTGTTAAGAAAGGGTGTGGGGGACGTACACTTTGATAGAATTTTTTTCTTTACAACTTTACCAATTTGCATGTACTTGAAAGCATTTGACTTTCATTAAATGGAAAGGTTGGTTTGGCAAAAGTTACCATTACACACTTTAGAACTAGGTTTATGAATGTCAGCACTTGGGGATGTGGAGGGTATGAGATTTTGCTAGAGCAGCTTTGAAATAAATCGGGTTTTGCCTCAGATACTAAGGCACAGGCATAACTTTCGAGACGGCACGGGGAAGAGCATGCAGTACCGCCTCTGGCCGCAGGAGTGCTGTAATGTCATTCTCCATGGAACGGCATCTCCACATTAAGTTCTACTGAAACAATATGTTCGTTTATTCCCTGCTCGACCACATCGGGACAGGCACTGTGGATCAGAAAGACGTCCCTGAAGCAGCACGAACTTGGGAATGGGTTTTTGATATTTCTCTATTTCTCAGACTCTAAGCACTTGAATTTTTCCAACCAAGTAGACTGCAACTTCTGCTTATAAGTGGGGGCAAGCCTCTCCAAACACTTTTAACCACAGTGCAATAAAAAATTGCCAACTCATCCAGGCAATACCTCGAAAGAAATCAGTGGGGTAGAGAAAGGACCAGTTGGGAGGCGTAGGGAAGACAGAGAGACAGAAAAGGACTTTTCCAAGACTAATATCAATATCAAACTTTCATGGCCTCTAGGAGAAATTTCTCTCTAGTAATTTTATGTAGAATAATTTCTTAAAATAAGTATTTTCCAAATGTCAGAAAGGAGAGAAAGAGAGAGTGGGATGTTCTTGCAGACCACAGATGTGCAGCCACAGTCGCAGAACGGAGGCTGCGGAAGTTGCACACTTATCTCGAGCTCTGCCCTGGGGCAGGCCACCCTCCAGCCCCGCGGGTAGGTGAGAACAGCTTAACGACTTCCTTAGAAACTATGAAAAAGCAAGGCGCGAAAAGCTCTCTCCAAAATCTGGACGCAGAACTGGAGATTCCATAAAACGAGTTATAAACAAATCACATCACAGATCGAGTGAGACGTTTATAGCCCAGAAGAATCAAGATCCGTGAACCTCAAGACAAATTCTAACCTCGAAAAAGTCCAAATTGCTAGATAGCTCTGAGGGGTTGCTCTGCACCTTCCAGAAGCGGGCACTGCAAGGTGTAGGGGAGGTGGAGCAGGGGGTGGTTGAAATCTCACAGAAGACTTAATTGTGTTTAGCAGCTCTTCCCCTAAAATGCAGTTGGATTAGCTACAGCCACAGCAGGGCTCAGAAACAGAAGTTGGCGCATTAAATCTGCAGGAAAGCTAGCTCTCTGAAACCTTTCTGGAGGCTTCCACTCGCCTTTTCCCGTGGCGCACACAAGTGATGGAGGAGGGAGCGGTTAAAAAGCCAAAAGTGAATTTCATTGAGGGGGAAAAAATCTTTTCTCAGAATTAGCTGCTTTTTTGAGGGAAGTAAATGGAGAGGGCTAAGTCGGGCCTGTCCCCTAAACGTCACTCTGCAGGCGAGCAACCTCCAGAAAACCCGCTCACGAGTTACTGCTCAATGCAGAAAGTTCAAGGGATCATCCCATCTAGTCTAGTTCCAGAAAAAGAGATCAACGTTGCCCTTTTCCTGGAGATGCGGGTTCTCCACTTTGGCGTGGTACCCCCTCTGAGACGCTCTCCTGATCCCTCTCTGTTACACACACACACACACACACACACACACACACACACACACACGCTGCTAGGCCGTGTCCAAAGTGATCTGGGGTCACGGTTTGGGACGCACGTGCACGGGGAAAGTAGGGACAGGTCAGCTGCCAGGGAGATGGTCAAGAGGACTAAAAAGAAAGACAAAGAGGCAGAGAAGAAAATTGGGTGCCAGGTAAGAAATGAGACGGAGAGAGAGAAGAATTCAGAGTAGCAGCGAGGCAGCGAATGTGGGCTCGGATCACACCACGGAACCCCCAGCACGCTTCTGACACCGAGTCCACCCGGCTCCGCGCGCGCGTCCCGCTCAGGTTCCTCGCACCTTCTGAGGACCGAGAAGACAGAGTTCTGCAGACCTCCACGCCCGGAAAGTGGAGAGCGGCGGCGTGCAAGTGCGGGGTCGAGGTGGGGGGGCACTGTCCTGCCTTCCTGTGCACCAGGAGCCCGAAAGTGAGTGAGCGCCGTGACCCGCCATCCCGCGCCACGCACTCACCTCCGGAGGAGTAGGACCCACCTCGTTTACTGCGTCTCCAGCGGTTGCCTTGGCAGTGGCTGTAATCCATACAGTTCAGGATGATGAGGGCAAAGGAGAAGAGGCGAAACTGCATCTGGGCGGTCGGGTTGGGGAGAGACACCTCTCAAAGTAGGGGAACAGGAGGGCTCATCCGAGGAGCCAGCGGTGGCCGCTGCTGGGAAGGAAACAGAGGGAGAGTTGCCAGTAACCCAGGGATGGCACTGGTCAGTTCCGCGCGGTCAGCATCTCCCTGCTTTGAACCTGAGAGACCAGGAGGAGAAACAGAATGGGTGGAGGGTGGAGAGAACCCCGGGGAGGCGGCTGCCTCTCCGCGCGTCCCAACTTAAGAAGGGAAGGGAGGGGGAAAGCGAACTCATTGCCTGGCACGAGCTGCGGAGCTGCTTAACCCCCAGCGCACAGCTGTCGGCGACTTGGAGAGGGAGGTGATTTCAATCAGTGAATTAGCAACCTCTGCGGCGCTGCGGGCTCCGACCCCGGGGAAAGGGCGTGTGCGGCGCTCCAGGGAAAGGAGAGAGCTCCAAAAGAACCGAGGGCGCGTGGTTAAAAGCGCGCTCTTCGGCCCATTGGCTCCAAGGTGGGATACCAGGAACCGTGGTCACAGCGGTCACCTGTCTGGAGCACTTACGTCTCGGGCGGTGCGGCTTGCCTAGGTGCGGCGCTCCATCCCGGGCTCCTGACGCCAGCTCCTCGCTAGCACGTGGGCTGGGGGAAAGTTTGCCCAGACCCGCCGGGAGCGCCCGGCAGCTCCGGGTTCGGGAGGCCGCCAAGGGTTCTAAGTGCGCCCAGGGTCCACCGGGCTGGCGGCGCCTGGCTGGAGCCCGGCGGATGCTGCGTCCCCTGCCGCTGACTGTGATTCTCGAACGAGGGGCGCGCCGGCTCTCTGGGTCCCTGTCCAACTGGGCGGTTTCCCGAGCTCTCTGCACAGCTACTTCACAGCTGAGGTTTCTCCCTTCCCAACCTGAGTGGAGATGAAATGTTCACCGGAAGCCGAAGGGATGTGGCGAGCGCACTTTCCTACGGAGATGCTGCCGGGCTGAGCTCGGGATGCTTCTATAAGTAGGTGGTGCTGTGGTCCACAGCATCTAAGTCAAAGCTGCCTTGGAGTTCCTGGGTCCTAAAGCCAGAAACCCTCGGGTTTCCCTGAGGTCCTAAAGAGCGTTGACAGCCTCCTGCTGGCCAAACCCCAAGCGAATCCCCTCCAGGCTTTCCTAGAGTGGGTGGCTAAACTGAAGGGTGGCTGGGGTGGGCGCGTCCCCTGACTGTGCTAGGCCCGGGAGCCCAGATGGCTGCACCCCGAAGGCGTTCTGGCGGTGGCTCAGGGGTCAGTTCCAGCCCCAGTTCCAATCTCCCCGCAGGAAGGTCTGACAGATTGGTGGCTTCTCCGGACCTTTCTTCCCGAGCCAGGCCCGGACCGCTGCTTCAAACAAGCGCAGTTTAAACTGGAGCCGCTTCCCGAAAGATGCCACACCTCGGCCGCTTTTTAATGTACGTCTTGGCTTTGTTTTACAGGAAGATTTGTTAGCAAGGGCTGAAATTAAAAAGTGCCCTCAGCTTGGGGAGTGAAAGGATATATCCAATAGCTTTTGTTTATCCTGGGACGTGTTATTTCTTCACTTTGTTTCTCCTCCAGAAAAACTTGCAAAAACTGTGTTCCCTTGCTTGCAATACTCCGAGAAATTGAGACCTCACTTCTTTACAGAACAGTTCACTTTCCACTGAACTATTTCTCCTTTATAATCCTCCTCCCTCCCACCACCCTCAAGGTCTCCTGGGTTTGGGGGATACTCCGTTTAACAGAGTGTTACATTACATACACTTGATTTTGCCTAATTTCATCCTGGTGAAATCTTCTGTCCTGCATTCAGTACTGTATTCACTCCTTGGGCAAAAGATAAGAATTTATACCACTAACCATGGCAGTACAATGTGATATGACTGGTCACAGGTACCCTGTTATTATAGTAGCATTTTGTGCCGTTTAAATTTTATTTTCTCGGCCTTCAGTCTCAGAAGATGTTCAGAAATTGGAATCTTGAGACAATCATAAATAACAATAGGAATATTAGAATAGTTGTGCTTATTAACTGTTTATCATTGCCTATCTACAACCACTTTTTTACTAACATCACTGTTACATAGCAATCAATATTGATGTGCTAAGAATGTCAGTGCCGTTCCCTTTATCTGTGCCTGAGAACCACATACATCTGAGTTGAGGTCACTGGTCCCACTTCCTAGATAAGAAAAGTCAGCCCCCGAGACTGGCCCATAGCACAGAGTTGACAAAACACATTGCAGAAACAGTGGGTCTGTTTCTCTGCTTTCAGAGTCTTTGATTTTTATCACAGAATTTGGAAGCGATTGGAAACATTTCCACTTATGGAGTGGCCCAAGCATGATGACTTGCTATTCCAGTGAATATCCTTCCATCATCGTAAATTCCACTCCCCTACTCACTCACACCTGCACACACCAAATTCCTTGCACTTCAAAAGGAGTTACAAGTGTTAAATCCATGGGAGAATCTTCTGCCTTCCAACACAGCATAATACCCATTCGAGATCAGTGACTATCCATGTCTTTTAAAATGTTAAAAAGAAAAAACAAGCAAGAGACCACGTAGATCTAGCTCCAGCATCAACCAGATGGATGACTTTGGACATTTCTCTGGATCTCAGCTCCTTGGTGGTGTTTTTAGGAAATTGGACCAAGATCTCTCTCACCTCTGTCCTGTTCCAATTTACAGCCAGTGTTCTATTTCTATCAAGAAGTTTGCTATGGCACCTAACAAATGTGAGGACAAGCTCACCACTGATTGGTTTTCAATGTAGAAAAATGAGCGTTAGCTGCTGTCCTCCATTCAATGTACAGAAAACGTTCAACTTTCTATCTCTGAAGATTACTTCCATAGTTTTAATCATTTGGGTTTCACAGGTAGCATTTTTAAAACCAGAGATACTTTTCAGTTTAGTGAACTCCCAGATCCATTTTATAAAAAAGAGTTTTAACAGCACAGCTTCTGTTGCAGATCGGTTAATGCTCTTAATAAGATAAGAATGGGCTCTGGGAGAAAAGAAGACTCCTATTCCTTTCTTCCTCCTGGTCTGTCTCTGTTTTCTAAAGGTCACCACTGATCTTCAAGTAGTTGTCACACTTAGTTCCTGAGGTACTTAATCTCTTTGGGGCTGTTTTGTTGGTAATGCTTTTTTTTTGTATTCACTGAATAGTTTTCCTAGTTTCAAGACCCCAGGAATGTTCCTGCTACTAAAAAGTACAACCCTAGTGGCTCCTAAATTATTAACTTTAAATCTGTATTTCTGCTTCCTTTCATTTCTAACCTCTGAATGTGTTGCTTTTGAGGCTTGGAGCTCACAGTTTCTCCATCCTGGAGGCTCAATGGACGTTTTCTTCCAATTGAGTCTAAGTGGTGGTTTCATTAAACTGGCTTTGAAGACAGACCTGTGCCTAGCGTCCCTTTCCAGAGAGTCAGGCTGATGACGTAGACTTCCTAACACTCATGGGCGATAGAGAAGGTCAACTGAGGGCAGGGAAAGGGGATGATGTTATAGATGGGAGGCAACTTGTGTACTTCACTTTTTAGACGTGTGATTCATTCATACAGCTAAGATTTAATCTTTAATAAAGGACATACAGGAGAGAGGTTCTGCCTCAGCCATCCAGTTCTCCTCAGAGACAACCAGTTATTCATGATTACCTCAGGTTTTGGGTATACTTCCAGGGATATGTTGTACCTACCAAGAACATGTATGTGTGCGTGCACATGTGTGTACACACATAGTCGTGCATTGCTTAATGACCGGGATACAGCGTGAAAAATTCATCCTTAGGTGATTTTGTCATTGTGCAAACATTAACTAGAATCCTGTACTCATTAATCTGCACCTGAATTTTTTAAACATGGTAGAATGCATTCAGTGTAATTCATCAAAAACTTGCCTGCCCCCACCTATTATTTCATTGTATGCTTGTATTTAGCCAGCCCCTACTGATAGTTATTTAGGTGGTATTCATTCTTTTCCTGTTATAAACAAGACATCAAGTAACCACTTCATGGGTCATTTACCTTTTCATTATCAATTCCTCAAAATAAAGAAGTTGGATCAAACAGCTGGATATGTGTGTCTGTGTGTATGTATTCTTAAAATCACCTTCTCCAGAGGTTCTATCAAGTCACTATGCATGGAAGTGTCTTCCTCCCTACACACCAACCAAGATGCTTCGATACTCCTGGGCAAAAAACGGTACCTCAGGAGTTTTCATTTTTTCTTTCCTTTTAAATAAATTCTGTGTCCTTAATATACTTGGGCAAGTTATGTTTCCTTTTCTACAAACTCTCCCAGGTATTTGTTACCTCTTTTTATATGTTCCTTGTCATTTATTTTTGTCTGGTAGAATACACACATATAGATCCATATCATCTTTTGTGAATTGAGTTCATATATTTTTCCAAGTTTATCATTTATCTTTTAGCATTGCTTTTGTAGTTAAATTTGTCAGTCTTGTCTGGTACAGCCTCTATGTTTTTGTCATACTTATAAAAGCTCTTCCCCATGCCAGTCTTCTTCATTTTCATTTGGCAACTTCCACATGTTTTTTTAATGTTAAAAACCATAAGATATTAGTGATTTTACAACATGGGTACATTAGAATAGATTTAACACTTTCTGAACCTTTCCTAAATAATTTTGTTCACAGATTTGTTTGACTTTGGCTCTGACGTTCATTTTCATTAGCTAATTGATTTAGAATTCTCTTATCTTTTATGTTATCAGATATTCCTAATCTCTGCTTTAAAGTTTTCCACAACCTTCTTACTCATAGTTGAAATTTGCTGTTGCTGTACACACTCTTCTAGTCTAGAATTTATCTGTTAATTACTTTGGAATAAATTATGTCATTTTTTGTCAATGCGTCATATTGATAGTATAATTTGTTTCCTGTTAACTAGAAGCTGAATGTCCATTTTCCTAGTTGCATGTGATAGCCCAAGTTCATTTATTATATTTTGCATGAAATAATTAAATGAATTCATATGAAAGATCTTCGACAAGGTCACTGACCAGTCCTTATCGGGGCTAATTTGTTGTTTTTAAAAGCCACACCATAATCACTTATTTAACATTTGAAAAATGTGTAAATATTTGACTCCTCCAAATGTTAATACTGTGTTCTGCCACTTGAAACTCCTCTGTAGACTGGGGTGATAAGGCCTGTCTCTCACTTTGCTCCCCTTCTTCATGGCAGAGGCCCAGGAGTGTCTCTGCAAAGGAAGTCCCACTCAGACCAGCTCGTAAGAGAAGGCTGGAGATGTGAGCTGAAGTTTTAAAACGATTTCTTTTATTTAATTTTGCGTGTTCTGAACCCTTTTGAACCAAAGTAATGCATGTCATATTCATCCTTTTTGTGTGTGAATGGGATTGCTGGAAGGAAGTGTTACTACCCCCAGTAATTAACAAGAGATACATAAAGATCCTCAGCTATTTTAAGAATTAGACTCAGTTTTCATTAATGTGAAGAGAATCTCTCTTTTCACTGTGGTGATAATTGAGATGAGCAAGGGGACAGGTAATCCCAAAGAGCAGGAATTACCCTCCCCAGCAGTTTTTTCAGTACTTTATTACCCAAAATACACTCACCTCCTCTAAGCAATTGGTTTGTTTTAACTTATGGTCATAATGAATTGTGTTACTGCTCCAAAGCAAATTTCTGCCTTGCTGTTAGCAAATGGACAAGAAAGGCAGACTTTTTTACTAGTCTCATTTCTTGCTGCATTTTATGCTCCTACTCTGACTTTCCCTTTGTTTTACTCACCTATTTCTAAAGTATTCTACTTTGCAATAGTAAAGTCACTTTATAAGTGAAGTCATCTTTATAAGTCACTTTAAGTTTGGAACAATATGCAAAATGTAAAAATAATAATACATACCTTATATATACGAGGACACAAAAACATAAACACAGTCAGAGAACCAGCCTGAGGGTTCTGGTTGCTGAGTACATCTACCCTCCTCATCCTGACCTGTGGAATAACCATGGCGATCCACTAGACTCCCAGGGGAAAGGACCCAAGCCAAAAAGTCCAATATTTATTTAGGCTTCATAAGCCCCTTTTTTTGACATTTTGAATGTCAATAAACTAATAGTAGTCCCAAAAGCCTGGTTATTTCTCCTTCCACCAAACACAGTCATCTGAGTAAATGGCCCCAGGTCCTATTGGGAAAGGCCAGGAGAAAGATTTACAGTAAGAGCCTTTGCTAAAGAGAGGTGACCTCCTCCCCATTCATGGAGCTCTGGGCATGTGAACTGGTCAAGTCTAGGATCAGTTAGGGAAGGGGCTGTTGACACTCTGTCGTGGTGACTCCAGTTACATTTCCATAGGTCAGACAAGGCTTTTCTGCTCTACAACTCAAGTAAGATGCTAGTAGGCTGCCCATCTATTTCAGTTCTAGGGAAAAGTAAGTTATAAATATTAGCTTCAAGTATGTAAGGCAGTTCTAGATATGAAACATTGCATGTATGTGTCACACTGTCATTTTTATCATGCTTTCATATGGTAGAAATGAGTTCAGATTGAAAAGTTAAGATCAGAAACATATCAGAGCCCAAATGGACCAAGACGATAGTATTTTGGGGAAGTCAGAAGCACCCCGTACCATCTATCTCAAGACAGAGAAAAAAAGATGTGCATCAAAGGTCATGAGAACTTGATCTGCAATGTCCCATCAAGAAGGACAGGTTTCATGACCCCACTCCCGTGAAGGCTGTCCACAAGCCACGTGCAGTGAAAGGACAGGGACAGAAAACTCGGGGGGACCAGCAGACGAAGGCACCAGGGATGAGGAAGCAGCAGAGACCAGGGCTTTCAGCGAGAAGACTCCTGGTTTCCAGGAAGGGCGAGCTAGGTTATTTGAACCAATTCTCCTGATAAAAACAACTAAATGAGCTAATTATGATAACATTTTTCCAACTGCCACAAAGAGCTAGTGAGGTCATAAAGAATAATAGGCTAAACAAGAACCCAGGTTGATTAGTGAGCACAAAAGCCATTTTTATCCTGAGGCTGTGGGCCCAACATAAATATGCAAATGTTCATTTTTCAGAAAGGGTTCAATAACTAGTACCCCAGCTATGATACCTTCAGAGTCAAGGTGGCACAGTAATAAGACAGCCCTCTCCACATCCTGCATCCCAGATTTACATCATCTGAGCATTTCTAGAGCCTCAAGCAATTGAGATTGGAATTAAGGTGGTTCTGCACTGAGAGTGCCCACAGAGGCTGGCAGAAGCAAATTTAAAACCTGCCCAGGAATAAAGTGCTTTTATGAAGAATTCATACTATTCCTGTAAATAATTTTCCAAATTCAATGACCAGTACAAAATAAAAGATAACTAGATATATACCCCCCCCAAAAAAAAACAATCACTGTACACAAGAAACAACAGACAACATTAACAGACCCACTAAGACTCCAGATATTGGTAAAACCAGGCAAACTAGTAAATGACTATGCTTTAATATGTTTGAAGAAATAAAAAAACAAGCTTGACAAGATCTTGAAGGGGTAGGACTGATAGTGTATGAGATGGGGGGAAGGCTAAGAACAGTGAAGTGCTGTGGGGGGAAAGAAAGGGTTCTCTGTGTCCGCACGTGCCTATGAAATGACTAAAAGTAGTGACAGCACTATTTCCATCAAAATGCATCATTAAGCCCTTACTCTGTAGCAGATATCTGTTGCTTTTGCATGTCTATTTTCCCTTCCTCTGAAACAGCAATTCTATTTTTCTTAATAAGGAAACACCCAACATTACGTCCATTTACAAGGAAGTCTCACCTTCCTCCAGGCTCCCAGGGTGGTAAGGTGACCCCAGCCTGACCAATGGAAGCATTCCATTCCCCTAGTTACTGTAATTGATTCTGAAATAGGACTGTTTCCCAAAACAGACCAATGAAAGTAGAACTTTTGCTGGAACTCCTGAGAGAACTGGAACTGCTGAGGTCGCTAAACACTCTGGCGGCGATCTTGGTGCCCTGAGGAGAGAGCCTGCCTGTGAATAGAGCCAACACCAAGAAAAGCAAAGCCCAGGAAGAGAAATAGATTCTTGATGACATCCTTTTAATGCCTAGACTCTGTGCCTGACACTTCTCCATTTTAGGGGCAGTACATTCCCTTTCTCTGCTTAAGCCAATTTGAATTGGGTTTCTGTAAATTGCTAACAAAAGAGCCCTGCTGTATAAGAACTGTAGTCAGAACCCTGGGCTGGTCACCAAGGATAAAACAGCTAAAAGAGGGAGAAAGAATCTGTCAGGAAGCAGAACAGGAATTTTAAAAGAGGAAATATTTAGAAAATTCAGATGAAGACAGATCATCACCAATCTTTCCTAAAAAATAATATCCTCCTACTGAATTTCTCTAGCATTTTATCAATTACCCTTTTGTGGCACTTAATATATTTTACCTTGTATTGTGGCTAACTTTGTATATCTTTATCTCTCCTAAAAATATGCATGCCCGGAGGAGCAAATAGTCATAGGATTTCACACTTATTAAGTTCCTTGGACAGACTTAGTGGGATTTTCTTATTTCATAAATTGAGATAGAGACCAACCACATCTGTTTTATCTTGGTATCCTAGATATATTCGAAAAGCAATATCGATTAACTGAAGGAATGGGTTAATGAAATGAAAAGAGAAAAGGAAATAGGAAATAAGAGAAATGAAGAAAAATGAGAGATATAATAAATAAAAATCATGTATTTTGGGAAAGGAGAGAAGTTGGAAGACAGAAGGAAAGAAAAGAATAAGAGCAAGTAGAAAAATTTAGGAATATTGAGCAATACTTGTGTGAGTATTTGGTTGTAGGCTACATTCTAACACTTTTCTTTTAGCATTTTAGTCCTTCTAAGTTTCCTCTACTTATGCAAATAATAACATTTATTCTTTAATGTCCTGAGTGCACATCTAACAACAGGAGGAAAGCACTCTGGATGTGGTCTTGATGGCAGGGGGGTCATGCCTTCAACAGGTGCATGGGGACTGGCGACACCCTGGACAGACTGGTAATGGGTTTATGGAAGGCTCTTCTTGACCACCCTGGTGGATTGTATGTGGTTTCCAATTCTTCCCTTCCCCTTTCCTTTAGGGTAATTATTCACCCTACCCACTGCCATGGGACCTGCAGTGACTTCTGTGGGAGGAACTTCCTGCCCCGTGGACATCAGTCATAGTCGTGCTATTTGCTTTGGTCAGTAATAGTGTGTGTGACCCGTAAGATGTCTAAGCAGAAGCTAGAAGAACCATGGTGAGTTTCTCTAGCTCTTTTTCTTTTTCTAACAATTTTATCCATTTATTTTTAGAGAGAGGAGACAGGAAGGAGAAAGAAAGGGAGAGAAACATCAATGCATGGTTGCCTCTCACATGCCCCCACGATGGGGACCCAGCCCACAACCCAGGCATGTGCCCTGACTGGGAATCAAACCAGTGACCCTTTGGTTCGCAGGCCCGTGCTCAATCCACTGAGCCACACCAGCCAGGGCGCTCTTTTTCTTTAGGTGTAAAAATGACATGTTTCTAATAAGAGCTGCTCCTTCACCCTGGATCCTGGCATGAGAGGACACATGCAGCAGAGCCATAGCTTAGTAACAAACAACTTCGCAGTCACTGAGATGCAGTGATCATCTGTTACTGAGGCAGAGCTGACTGATACATCACTAAAGTGCCTCTGATACACAAGCACCAATTATTTTTTAAATTCAACTTCTGAGTTACTTTGTTTCCAAGGTTATGTGCTCTGAGATACAACTGATTCAGAAAAAAAAACACAATGTTTGAAATACCGTTTTATCTATGTTTATATATTTTTTAATTTCTCAATACCTACACAGTACCCGAAAGAGAACCACAAACATCGATCCATAACCTGTGTAACTGACATACCTCAAAGATTAACAACATCCGAGAAGGCAATAAAACAGATTCTCCATGAGTTCTCCAGCAGAGACTTAGTTGCTCTGCTCTCATTGCAGGAAAAATAGACTTTACTTTTAAATGTTAAAAAAAATTATAAGGCTGTCTGTGTGTATGGGGAAGACCACCCCTTTCCTCACCACTACCACCATAAAAATATTTACAGACTATAAATATCTTGGTTTCAGGACCTAGCTGGTCATCTGATAGTTCAGTAATAGTCTCGGTGCAGAAAGAAAAATATGTTTCTTGGTTTTAGAGGAAGGAAAAGGAAAACAACTCCGATAGTTGCATTTTTTTAATTCTAAGCTGCAAGAGAAATGTTTTCTTTCATGAAAAACCAATGAAGCAAGACTACTCTGAATTTTTATATAAAGCTCCCCCCCACCAAAGCAATGGATTATAAGGTAACACCACTTCAGAAAAGGTGGGGTTTCCACTTAAAAAGGTGGTAATAATGAGCAAGTGTACTACCAGCGACCCAATACATACGTGAGTAGGAGTAGATTTAGCCAAGCTGTGACACAGCCCTCCTTCTCAAAGAAATTAAAACTACTTTTCTTCTATCTCTAAAACAGAACATTTGATTTTCCCCTTTATTTTCAAGTTACAGGGAAAAGGAAGTAAGTGCCAAAGGGAAAAAAATGAAGGGATAGCTTTTAGAAGTCATTTGAGTTCCAGTTTCAGGGACATTTTCCTATTTTTTCCCAAAAGTCTAGATACCCGTGAAAAATAATAAGAAAAACATGCTGATCACTGCATCCTGAATCCTCATCTTTCAAACTGGACCTGCTGGCGAGTGTCAGGTGGAGCCTGCCAACGGTCCGAGCTGCCTCCCTGCTGGAAGGTCCAGTGTGGGAATACCGTGTTTCTTCTGGAGAGCACCCACTGCAATTTGCTACTACTCTTAAGGAGGGAGGGCACATTCAATTCATCAACTGTATCCACCAACTTGGTTTCAGAAGATGTTGACTGGTGGGTATGCAGAAGGAGTTTTTTTTTTAGAGGTGGGTTATTTTTTTTTTTTAGATTTAAAATGTTTTCTGTTTGTTTGTTTGTTTTAAAAGAAATACTTATCCATCATATGAATAGGCTAGATTTTCTTTCCTGTTTGGGAAAGAACCTGTACTTTCCCCCTTTTTGGTGACAATTTATTATTTTTACAAGATTAATCACTGGCCATAAATCTCATATATCTAAGGTACTTGGCCTGCTCTTTGCTGCATCATTGTAAAATAGTAAATCTAATACCAGATTGTGTCATCCAATGTATGCGTTTTGAAAGTGGAAGCCAAATGTAAGTAAATTGAATTGGCTGACTTCTAAGAACCAGAGAGCCTCATGAGGTAGTTTGGACAGAGAACAATCTCAGCCCACGTCCCTCTGCTCCTCCCCCTTTCAGAAAGCAAGCTAGTTATAAGGCCCTGACTGCCCAAAGACAGGTCTTTGTGGACCATGGAGGACCATTATACAGCCCGATGAAGCGGAGTTTGGAGTCTTTCACTGCTTTTCCTCCATCTCTCCAGGCACACACAGTCCTGTCAGTTTTACCCTAAATGCAGCAGCTTCACAGGTGTGTGTCCCCTCCAACGCCAGCAGCTTTCCACCAGCTTCCACCAATTATTAGACCTCTCTCAGGATTTTTGGAAGAAGAGGACATGTCCCCTTCTTCCTTGTGTGCAGCCCCCCACCACCCACCTTTTTTAACCAGACCATCACACGGTGCAGATGTCACAAACTCAACCAGCTGTCTGCGATCAAGTAGATAACAGAAGTGAGTGAAGTCAGTAGGTGGAGACTATGGTGAATGACAGATCATGTGTCCCATCTGGAGGGGGCAGTGGCTACTTAGTTCTGACCATGTTTTTAACATAAGCACTTAATCTACTAAAGCCAACTCTCCTTTTCTTCCAGAGAAATGGTGGATCAGTCCAGATCTACCTTATTTTTGGACTATAAGACGCACTTTTCTTCGCCCAAATTTGGGAGGAATAATGGTTGTTAATGTTGCTGTTGAGTTCTGTTTACATTTACACTGATGAAATATTCTGTTACTTATGTTACTAATATTTTACCACATTTTTTGCTTCAAAATTTTTTCCTATTTCCCTCCTCTAAAGCCTAGGTGCAAAAAATATGGGTAATCAAGGAAACTATACAAATACGAATTTTTATGACATATCCCAATTTCCATTCATAGCTAACTTAAAAAAAAACTTAAATAGGTACAGGCATATATACAGTGCTTACCAAAGTAAAGCTGTAGGCCTTGGCTCTGTGGTAGTGAGTTACATGTAAAGAGACAGAGTTAGCCTCGTAAAATATTTTACTCAAGTTACAGTCTCAACTTTTTAGGATTGTAGGACACCTTCAGCTCAGTAACCTCAGACTGCTTAACTATATTATTTTACTTATTCATTCACTCATCCATCAAATATTTGTGGAGTGCCTACTCTAGGGGATGGGTGTATGGAGAGAAAGAGACGTGGTACCTGCCTTCGAAGGAGCTTACAAACTACCCAGGGAGTCTAACATAGAAGCTAGGTGAATATGGGTGTAAGAACTTGTTGAATGTAAAGAGACAAGCTGTCATTGCGTTACTTCTAAAAATCAGTTCTCAAAATTACGATGCTGCTCAGTGCTCCCCCTAATCTCCCCTGCCCAGTCCCCTCCTGACTACACCCACCCTTCAAGTCACTTAAGCTAATTACTGCACATGCCCAAGGACCTGGCAAAGGACCGGCGTTTGTGGCTGCTTCACATTCACTAAACTCCGTCACTCTACAGAATTGTGCCTGTCAAGCACTCAGTTGTACCACTCACCTTGTCAGACATGCTGCAGACATAATGGGCAAACATACCTTAGGTCAGACAGAAAGTGTTTCTTGTCGCAGCCTGCAGCAGCAAGGGTGGTCGTGAGTCGGAGCGAGGGACGAATGATGGAGAGGGCCAGTTACTCTGGTGGTAAAAGGCGAGTTTATTGCGATGGCTGGAGCCTTTAAATACAATGCCAAAAGGGTAAGGAACAATGAGTGACCTTAAGAGTTACGTCCTTGGTACATGACGCATATGCCAAGACTATGTTCTTTCTTGAGTATGGGAACAATCAGATAACCAGAAGTCGGGAGGCAGTCAGGACCCAGAACAGCCTGAGGCCAGAAACCAGGTTCCTGTCACCACTCCCACGGTGAGAAACCCTCTCCTTAACCCCTTAGATGGCTTGTCGGGCCCCTACAGCTCCTGCTTTTATTGCCCTGACTTCTCCTTTGTCCTTTATACCCCTCCTCCCCTCACCTTAACCTTCATCTCTCATGTGTGGGTAGAACCAAGCAACATGCCTGGCATGCTGTAGGCACTAGAAAATGGTGGAATGAAATTTGATTTCTCTTTTAGAAAAATGTGAATCATTTGCTTTAAACCCTAAAATGTAAGTGGTATCTAATACACCAGGACTGAGGAATGGCATTAGGAGAATTTTCAGATGTTTGGGAATTATTTGCTCTCGGTATAATCTATAGCTGAGTTTGGGGTTCTCTATATAGGTGAAAATTGACAAGTCAAAAGTTTTTAGTAATAGAACATAAACTATCATATCCTTTAGAATAAATTATAATCTATATTTAAGGGATGGTTGGTGCTTATTGAGTATGTTTTATGTTTTAGGTACCACGTTCAAGGATTTTTGCTGTCTAATCTAATGGTTTAATTCGTGCAATTAGTAGGTAGTGTTAACACATTTCCAGATGAGGGGACAGACTTGGGAAGATTGAATAACCTAAGAAAAAAATCATACACAAGTCAGTGGCAAAATCAGAGTATAAATGCAAATCTATCTGGCCCTGGACCCTTGCTCTTCCGCTGAGTCACACTTACTTTAAAGCAGGCGCTGAGTAGATCCTTGCTCACTTAGTCATGACTTTACATTTGCTGATCCTTTAGCTGCCACCTGTTCTTTAAGCCAAAAAAATAAAAAATACCAGAGAACAACAACTCCAAGTACAGTTGTATTTGACCAATTTTTTTCTGAACAAAACTACAATATGATTTTAGCCATGGTCATGTCAAAGACAAGGTAAAATGTCTATGAATCGCTTTCCCTGATAATTAGCACAATCATAAGAAATGACTATTCTCTTGTAACTTACTGCATGGATAAACAGGCTTCACTAAAACTGAGGATGGATGAATTTGACATATACCCACTTTACAATGCAATTATTCTATCGAACTGTACATGTACAAAGGCCAGTCATAAATCACCTTCTCAGATCTACACTGAAGAACCTTGATTCTACAGTCAACAGGAAGTTTGAAGAGGGTCTGGTATGGACCAGGTTTCCTCCCATTCAATTCCCAATTCCACAAGTCCATAGTCTAGAATGCTAATGAAATAGGTTCTGGACGCCCCTAATGCAACCACAGAAGGAAGCAGGGATGGGGGAAAATGTGAGGACTGATTTTTTTCATGTGAAAAGGCTCAGCAGGAAAAATCATCAGGACGAGAGGAGAGCCTGGCTCTTTCCTTAAGACTCTGGACCAGTCCCCAACTCAGCTTTTTCCCCAGATCCAAAAAACCTTCCGTTCAAGGAAGGTTTTACATCACTCCTTCTCTCAATATATGCTCACTGATTTGCACTATTTGGAATAAATCCTGCTGTGTGATGAGCATTTATCTGATCTCCTTCATGAAGGACCCACAAGTATGAAAGAATTAGTTTTCTACCTCGTGTGCCCATAACTTGCCTTTGGGCAATGTACTCCAAATTCTCTTGATCTGTGGCAGTGAAAGAGACTCTAAATGAAATATTCCCCCGACCCATTCCAGGGCCCCTCCCATCCTTTGCTTCCAGCCCTGGCCCCTCAAAATTAGAGGATGTAGATGATATTTTTCAGGTTATCTGTCCATTTGCTTTTTTAAAAAGGGACATTTGTAGACCCCCCTCATCTTTTAACTTGGTCCCATTTGCAATGAACCTAGCAAAAATTCATGAATGTTTGTAAGATATAGTGTTATTCCAAATTTTATATACATCTTCTCTAGTTTTGTATTCTTCTGTTCATTTCGGTTGAGGATGGGAGGATTCTGATACCCATGTTCATGGTACCATTTTCACCTGAAGTCTTTCACTGGGATTTCTTCTATATTTCCTTGCTTAGAAAGCCAAAACTCACCCGACCACCCCTTTCTGGAAATTTGATTAAAATATCACTTTACATCACTGGGAATTTTTTGTTGTTCAAGGAGAGATTTTGTGCCCAGAAAAGACTATTTAGAATTACATATTCAATATAATGAATTGTCCAATTTAAAACCGCAAATTTCCCTTAGGGTCTTAAATCCACCTAAGAAATTCTTTTATTTTAACTATAAATCTAGTAAATTTTACATAAAACAGGAACAATAATTTTCAGGAGAATCTTCAGTTAATGTTTGGTCAATTAACATAGCTTGGACTAAATTCCACTTTAACCATTCAATTTATGGACTTAATTAATTTTCCTAAGCACTTAAAACTTCATTTTAGATTAGTATATTTTATTTTATTTTAAAGAACTTCAAATGCATAATCAGGTAGATACATAGCACTGTGCGGCAAATCCTTTCTAGAGTCTACAAAACTCTTTTGTCTAATAAATTGTGTGTGTGCGCACATGTGTGTGTAGCGAGAGAGAGAGAGAGAATGCCAAATTCTTAAAAACATTTCAATAGTTTTAAAATTTAGGCAACTCCTCTTAACTTTCAGCTTAAAATAATAAACCCAGTATCAATCTTTCAAAGTTGGAATCACAGATAATCTTTCAAATTAGTTAAAATTTCAAATTCTCTTCAACACAACAAACTATATATAACGGCTCTATATAAGGATCTATATAACGGCTTATATAGATCCTTCTGAGTTTAACAAAAAACGAGATATGCTGCGGATTTGATGTTCCCATCATTGAGTAATACAATTACTAAAGTGTAGCTACATATTATAGTACATAGTACAGTCCAGACCCCCCAAGCCAAAACAATGTATAGTCTTTTCCAATAGCAATGGAACACTGACAAAAATTGATTGTATAATAGACAAAAAAATCCTTGATAAATTCTACAAAATGGAATTAAACAGGACATGTTTAATCCAAAATATGACAAAATGAAAAACAAAGAATATAAAGAATCATTGAGTTAGAAATTTAACACATGGGGCTTCCTCAAACTAAAAAGATTCCTCACAGTGAGAAAAACCATTAACAAAACAAAAAGACAACATACTGAATGGAAGAATATATTTGCAAAAGATATATTCAATAATGGTATTGATATACAAAATATGTAAGGAACTCATACAATTCAATAACAAAAAATAAACAGATCAAAAAATGGGCAGTGGACATGAAGAGATGTTTCTCCAAAAAAATGAACAGATGGCCAGTAGACATATAAAAAGATGCTCAACATCACTAATCATCAGGGAAATGCAAATTAAAGCCATGAGACACTACGTCGCATCAGCCAGAATGGCTATTACCCAAAGAGTCAACAAGTAACATGTGTCGGTGAGCATGTAGAGAGAAGGGAACCCTTGTGCACTCCTGGTGGGACTGCTAACTGGTGCAGCCATTGTGAAAACAGTCTGGAGGGCCCTCAAAAAACTGTGACAAAATCTACCATACTACCCAGCAATTCACTTCTGAGTATGTATTTGAAGAAAACAAAAACAGTATTTAAAAGATACATGTTCACTACAGCACTATTTATAGTGGCCACGATATGGAAGCAACCTAGGTGTCCACTGATAGGTTCATGGATAAAGAAAATATGATAATATGATAATATATGCAATGGAATATTACTCAGCCATAAAAAAATGAACAAAGTCTTGCCAATTGTGACAACACGGATGGACCTAAAAGGTAAAATGGTAAGTGAAATGAGTCAAAGAAAGACAAACAGCACAGGGTTTCACTTACCTGTGGAATTAAAAAAAAAAAAAACAGACAAAACAAAACAAACAGACTCATAGAAACAGACATCGAAATGCTGATTGCTGGAGTGGAGGGGATGAGGGATCTGTGAAATGGAGGAGA
This sequence comes from Carollia perspicillata, assembly GCA_004027735.1. NCBI lineage: Eukaryota > Metazoa > Chordata > Mammalia > Chiroptera > Phyllostomidae > Carollia > Carollia perspicillata. The sequence goes on along the minus strand of PVKM010004844.1, from coordinate 28,351 downwards.
ATACAGTCATTATGATATAATATTGTGATAAGTTTGCATGGTGACAGATGACTACTAGACTTAGTGTGGTGATTACATTGTAAGGTATATAAATGTCAAATCACATATTGTACACCTAAAACTAATATGATATTGCATTATGTACTATACTTAAATTTTAAAAATATTCAAAAATGTGAGAAATTTGAAAGTACTTTCCTAAATTACTACTGGGTGAAAAAAATCAAGACTGTAACAAAATAATATTTTTAATAGCAGTACCTGATAACAACACATAATCATCCGACTATACTGCTACCGACTCCCCTTCCTGCTGTCGTGTGCCATCTGACCACTGTTCCTCACTTGCCAGTCACTTAGGAGCCTGGCTCACTGTTTCCCTCTACCTCACTTATTCCATCATTCTTGGTGAATTTAATTTTGTATAGATAAAGCATCCAACACCCAGGAATTTCAGTTTCTTTACCTCCTCAATTGCAAGGACAGCTTCTTCCACAGCTAATGAGAGAATATTTCTTTCTGACTCATACTGGAAATGCATTACGAAGACTATCCTCACAGTGTTGTACCATTCATCCCACAAAAAGGACTATACTAGGATATAGTTTAAGATAGTCTGACTCTACTTATTATCTAATTATTCTATTTTAACACTACCTGTTAAAAATACAAGTATTCATTTAATAGAAAAAATATAATGAAATTAAACACTAAAATGTTACTGAAAAGGCTCTTAATGACGATTTTTAAACAAATACATCAAAAACTCATGTGCAAATACCTGATTTCCAATACCACAATAAAACCACTCCAAAACGCAAACTCCCCCAGCATGCAGTGCGCCCATCACTCTGGATACATAGTTCACACTAGTGAGTAGTCATTGGCTGATTGATGCAGTCGGCATTGATGCCATTGACATGGCTTCCACTTCTCTACTGGTTGCCTGTAACAGTGTCTAAGAATAATGATGAAATACTGGCCCAAACTTTCAGGGAAAAAGTCTTTTGTTTTAATTTTTTAATTCAATATTTTAAATGTATTTATAGTTAGAAATAAGACTGATTATCATATTCTAGGGCATTATTTTGCATACAGATATCATTATTGCTTTCTAGAGTTACACTTTTAAGTCAGGAACATAAATAAAAGAATTAAAAACACTTATATAGGTACAGAATTAGTACTATCCATGTATAATGTGCATCCTTACTTTTCCCTAAAGTATTTGGGAAAAAAAGTGTGCATTATACATGGCAAAAGATGGTACTTGAAAGTTGCTAAGACAGTAGATTTTAATTGTTCTCACTACAAAAAAAGCGGTAACTATGTGAGATGCTAGATGTGTTTAGTAACCTTATTATGGTAATCATTTATATATAAATATAACCACATATAAATCACCATATTGTACACCTTAAACTTTAAAAATATTGTATGTCAAGTATATCTCAATAAAGCTAGGGGGGAAAGGAGGAAAGAAGCGCCTAGGAGGAAAAGGCCTATATTGGAAAAGCTATTTTCCTAGAAATTTATTTCTGTCTCACTGGCCAGAATATTGTCACTTCATGCTCCAAAAGAGCTAGGATTCTACAAAGAAGAAAAAAGGGAGCATGGTAGACAACCGTTTGTTTTTGCAATAATGAGAGTTGAAAGAAGGGAGAAAATTCTTGGCAAGGGTTTCATGGAGGAAGTGAAACAAGAGCTTGATCGTCAAAGATGGCAGAAATTGGACCTCCAAAAGAAGTCGGAAGGGCTTTACCCAGTGGCCCAGACAGCCTCGCCAGAAGTAGAATGCAGGTTTGAATGACTGGCCTGACATATGCAGAGACCCTGTGAAGGCGGAAACTAGGCTTGGGAGCAGTGAGAGAAGACTGAATTGGCGGAGTGAGTTCGAGCTGTGGAGACCTTTGACAGGAAGACTTTGGATGTAACATGGTGCATATTAAGGATCTACTGGAAGTTCTGAAGTAAGATGAAGACATATTTAAGTAATCCTTTAAGAAAGCCTTCTGTAGTTGCAGAATGTGGTATAGATTAAAGTGGAAAGGGACTGGATCTATTTGCCGATGAAGTCATGAAAAACATTCAAGGGCTTTCACTGCAACAACTATGGATGTTGCACAACCAAAGGTCTTAGAGTTACCCTCACCCAAGTGTTTCGTGACTAATGGGTCACAAACTGGCAATCATTGGTGACATGCTCACTAATCCTCCTCCGCCCCCAAATGTGCTTGTCGTTCTTCAGACTTCACTAACAAGCTCTATCAGAGTAACGTTGTCACGATATATTCAACATATGAGAGAGACAGTCTTTTCTTCGGGTTGTGGCAACTGAGCTTTTGAGAAGGATATATATAAACACATGGTGATTTTTAAAAAGCAGGCCATTTTCATTTTGGTCAATATCTTTAAAGTAAGTGTTGATGGCATCCATGTGTGGAGAAGCATGCGAAGACTAATTTTTATGCCAGTGTCCTTTTCAAACACTGTGCATCCAAGGCCCGGTTGAATGGCATGCCTGACTCACTCTCCTTTCCTTCCCCCTGACTCCACTCCCCATCCCTTGGGGGAACTCAGATTTCTGCTTCAGGCTGAAGCCTAGCTCCACCCCCAGCTTGGGGGGGTGGGATCTTCCTCCCTCATATTAGCTGGCAGTTCTGGAACCTTAGGAGAGTAGCTCAGTGACTCAGCAATCCAAAACGAAGTCCCCCTTGCTTCTGCATAGGGTTAACCTCTGAGTCCCTTTCTAGTAAACTGGGTTCTCATAGTGTTTTCCCTTGTTCAATATCCTGTCGTGGTGCCTGACCCGAAGCCCATTCCTACACAGCTGAGGTCCCACCTGGGTCCCGTTGGTCCTTCTAAAGACCAGTGTCCAAGCCCTGAGTCCCAAGCCTTCCACTTCTCTGCCAAGCCTTCCTGATGCTCCTTCTGTTCTGGTTGACATTTCTAGCTGTTGCCAGTTGTCAGATCCTCAGCAGCTCACTTGCCAGTACTCATTTTCTCCTGTTTCCTACTGCTTAGAGTTATCCGGTCTCTCGAGTTAAACCTGTCGAATAGCTAATTACCAACCCGGTTCAGACTTGTCCTTCATTTTTATAAATGTTCACATCTCAGGACCAATCTCTCAGCTTTTTGTTTGTGGAAAGATTTTTTTTCTCAAAAATATTAATACATATTTATTCTTTATGTTTTTTCCTTTCCCCTAACATTCCCAAAAGGTAGCCAGACCCTTAGTAGTTTCTTGACACAGAGAATTTTGCTGAGAAGAAAGCAGAAGCATCTTGAAGAAGATGGCCTTTTTGTCTTTTGGAAAAACTGACTGAAGAGACTGTTGTAAACGTCCTGAATGGTAGAAGAGAGAAGGGTATGTCTTGTGGGAAGCAAGAGGAGTTCGGACCCGGGCCCATCTAGGGAAGCAGCAGGAGTGAGACTGCTCATCCCTCCAACCCACTGTGATTGGGGTTCCAGGAGGAACTCAACTTTATTTTTAAAAATAACCCAAGATACTGTAACTATAAATTAGACATGAACCCTGTCTTCAAAGAATTTCAATAAAACGAGGTCATTTATATTATGTATATATGATAATATATAATATAGCACAATAGAACATGGTAACAAAGTATCTGTGCCTTTAAAGATGGTTAAAAAAAATTATCTCTGATTGGAAGATTCAGGAACATCTTTGTGGAAACCTAAAAAGATTGGTACAATTTACGTAAGCAAAAAACCCGCAAATTGGGAAAGAACCAGAAGTTAAGCAACTTTCAGTGGGAAGGCCATTTGGCTGGAATTCACGAAGCCTAAAGTGTCATGGGGATGACGGTTCTAGAGCTGAAACAGGGAGAACGGAGTGGGCAAAGGGAGCGGAATAACGGCGTTTGCCGTGTGGGGGACTGACCCTGGACAGTAAAGCCACCTGGCTCGTGTTAAGGATTTGATAGAACATATACACAAATGTGTGATCTTTTATCCCATTGACAACAAATAGAACCGATCAACATGAAATACGATTGGCAACAGCTAAAGTGTGAGCTTTTTCATTCTGAGCTGGGAAAGTTAGAATTCGTGAATACAGGGATCAAAAGGGGGTTCGAAAGTTACAACCAGAAGAAGCTATAATTGGTAGACTTGATGTGGACAAAAAAAAATCTAACCAGAGAATCAAATTTCATTGTGAATTTTCCACAGGGCAAAAGATCTCAATAAAAGTAGTAAAATAAACTAATAAAATAAGAATGAAAATGGAAATATTAGAAATGTTTAACTGTACTGTACAGAAAATTGATGAAAAAATTAAACTGATTTGGCGCAATCACTCCAGAAGAAGTTTCTCAAACAAACTATGTCGCCTGTGGAATACTTCTGATGAAATCCTCACCCTGGCATCATGAGGAGAGAATGCGGACACTATGGGGACTTCGTTCTACACACACGGCTAAATCGTCAGCACTTTACACTGCAGAGGCCACAGATTTCCTTTACATTTTATCTTATTCAATCTACACAACAATTATTTAGTGAGTATTTACTGGGTAACAAGTCTTCCTCAGGTGTCCTAGTAGAGCTATGAATGAAAAACATTGCCCTTGACCTCACAGATCTTACAGTGTCTCAGGATCTCACCCAGAAACCTCCCAGGCGTGCTCTGCTGTTGACAGAAGTCCACTGGGAGTCCCCTTTATGTCCCTGTAGGTCTCAACATGTTAAAGCTGAAGCTGTCTTCTCCAGCTCAAGCGTCATGATGAGCAACCTGGAGCAAGGCCTCATAATTCATTTTGTCTTTTCCAGAATCTCCTCTTTTAAAAAAACACTGGTAGCATTTTCATCATTTTTTCCCTCTCTGGAAGTATTTAGATATAATCGTGTATCAAATTATTCTGATCTCCAACTTAGTAGAAGACTGAAAAATGACTCCTTATAACATGTAAAATAGAAGTCAGGAGTTAAGCCCAACCTCCCTAAGAATGTACATAATTACCCCACTCATTCCAAAATTATGATCCCAACTTCTTTGTATTAACTTTATATTTTGCCATTCAAAACAGTTGGGTTATTTTCATTATTAAAATCAAGGCAATCCTGGCTTCATCTTCCTATATATCTGTACATTTGTCTAAAAAAATATCCTTTCCTTCAGGTCTGCCAAAATACAGTTTCTGGACTTGAGAAATGATAAAAGGTTTTCTCCTTGAACCCTCTGGGCCGTTACAAAAAGAAATGCAGTCTCCGAACCATTGCTGACAAGTGCCCAACTGTGTGACTGTCTCACAAAAGAGAAAATGTCACTGTGTTTGGGTTCCTCTTGGAACACCAAATAAGAACAGATTTACATTCTACCAGAAATACTCCCTGACCATTCTAGTTCAGAGAAAGGCCCTCCTCTGTGCGGGTATATTAAGGGTATTCAGATTTCTCAAGCCAGGACGGTAAAAGATTGGGGTGGTGAAGAAAGCAAGTGAGGTTACCCCACCAGCTCCGTCTTCCCACTGTGGATCTCCACCCACTGTGGAGAGTAAGGAAGGATCACCTCTTCCTTACTCTCTCCTAGCCCTTGGTCCCAATTTCCACCATCACCCACTCTGCCCCAAATCCCAGCTCATGCGTTTGACACGCATACACAGAGTGACTCCATCACTAAGGATGTTTGTTATTGAAGGAAAGACACACTCATTCCTTTTCTGTTCCCCCGGTCAAGGGCATCTGGCCACTGTGTTGTGAGGGGTAGGAGATGGAGGTGTGCTGCCAGCTCTGGGGAGCACTTGAGAGACTGCCTGGCACCTCTGAGTTTGCCCCTCATGATGCATCAGGGCGGGATTTAAATATCCACAAGGACAGCCAACGCAATTTAACTAACCATCCCTTCTCTATTCTCCTTCATAAGTTGCCACATCACAGTGCTTGCAGGGGCTAGAACATGCCCTTTATTAATGCCATTTCCAAGGCTCAATCCCTTTAGAGCAAGACCTAAATCCCACCCGGGGTCTGACACAATAGAATTCTCAGAAGCAAAACTTCCCAGGGAGAGAGCAATAAATCAGGACATAGCTCCTCCCCGGAGTCTTCTCCAGCAAGTATAGTTTCCAGGCAAATCGGAGCAAGCAGCAAAAAAACAAGCGAGCTCAGGTTTCTCTGTGATGCGATTACTACCTTGGGGGAACGAGAGGGAGGTGGATGGAGAGAAAATCTGACCCTACCTTGGACTTAAAAAAAAAAAAAAAGCTGGCATTTTGGCAGTCCATCTACAAGTGCTTTCTGAATGCCAAGTGCACGGTAAAATCCAGCCAGAAACAGAGACCTCCGGTGCTTTGTGATAAGCCACTGTTTCCCTAGCTCTGCTTTTCAATAGTGTCAGGTGAACAGAGCCTCACGCTGCAACCTTAGCCGGGAGAACAGCGGCTGCAAGGCAACCCAACACCGAGCTCCACCACTGTGCGCAACGCCAGGCTGGGGGAGGAGGAGGCCCGGCTTTTTTCTCTTTAAAGAAAGATCTTGCTACTTTGCCCTCTTTCTTAACCTTTCCTTTTCTGCTATGTACTCAGTCAGGTTTATCAGTCAGTGGGCCAAGGCGGACCAGCTCACGCCACACTTTTGCCTGGGCAATTGCAAGCTCGGGGGATTCCCAGGGTAAAGAGTTTGACTTTGACACCATCTGTTCTCCCTTCATACTTTGCAGAGGTTAGCACAGAGACTGGGGAGTCTAACACAACAGATTGGACTCGGACTTTGGCTGCGTGTCTTGGGCCACATACTTTGACTCTCTGAAACTCAGTTTCCTCATCTGACAAATGAGGATCATTATACCAGTCCTTCAGTGCCTTGTTAGGAATAAGACAATACCTAAAATGCCATAGGATCTAGCTCATAGAAAGCCCTTAAAGAGCAGGTATTGAAAACAACTATGCACAGAACAGGCATGCAAACAGTTGGAATTTATTTTGCCTGGAAGGTGCCTTTGATGCTTCCTCCCATCGATCTGCCAGGTTCAACCCAAACCTCTCCACCTCTGGAAAAATCTGGCACAGCTTTGTGGAGTTCAGTGGTCCTTGCTCTGTGTTCCCAAAGCAAACTGTTTGAGCACCCACACTGCAGCAATCCCTGTGCTGCTGAACGTGGTCATTTCTTTGTCTGTCAGCCTGTCCTGCTATCCCCTGGACACTTGCAAGGCAAAGGAGAGACTGTTCAGTCTGATGGTTACCAGCACTGCCTCTGTGCCCAGACTGCCTGGCACCAAACCCTACTATATAGTTGCCAAGTTAACCGTGTGCCTCACTGAAATCGGGAGTGATAATCATTGTACCTACCTCCCAAGGTTAGCATAAAGGAGTGCCCAGCACATGAAAGTGTTAGCTTTGATTATCTCCCAGTGTCTGGGAGATGGCCGGTGCTTGAGGGATGGGAGTTGGAGAAACCAGAGAAGCATTAAAAATCATATGGATCCATACATTTCATGGAGGGAGGGCAACACATCATAAAGTGGTTCAAGAATGGCTAAGTGGTATCCAAAGAACTGAAAACAGGACCTTGAAGAGATAGTGAATCGCATATGTTCTTGTGGCACTATCCACAAAGGCCAAAATGTCCATCTATGGATGACTGATACAGAAAGTGAATATACCTGCAATGGAATATTATTCAGCCTTTAAAAAGAAATTCTGTCCTATGCTACAACACAAATGAAGCTTACAAACATTTTGCTGAGTGAAATAAGCCAGCCACAAAAGGACAAACAACTGTATGATTTGACTTACATGAGGCACTTAATGTAATCAAACTCATAGAGAAAGAGAGCAGAGTAGATGCCCAGGGCTGAGGGGGAGGAAAATGGGGCGTTACCATTCAGTGGGTATGAAGCATCAGTTATGCAGAGTGAGAAAGTTTAGAGATCTGCTGGACAGCAATGTCCATATTCAGTTAACCCTGAACAACACAGGTTCAAACTGAACAGGTCCACTTATTCTCAGATTTTTAAAAAAATGAATACCTGTACACTTTTGGTCCTCAGTTGGGAGTCCGTGGGTGTGGTGGGCTTACTGTACGCACTGACTGGTGCCACTTTACACAGGGGCCCAGAACATCCATGGATTTGGGTATCCGCCAAGTGTGTGGGCTCCTGGAACCCATGGAGATGGGGAATGATTTAAGTTTGGGGGGGAGTCCAAATTTATATGCAGATTTTCAGCTATGTGCCTCCACATAGTTGGCCCTAACCCCAGCATCGGTTTAGGGTCAAATGTGGTTAACAATATTGTACCATACACTTAAAAATTGTTAAGAGGGTGGATTTTACCACAATAAAAAAAAATGCAGATTTAAAGCTAAAAAAAGAAGCACACCTGAACTGCATGTGTCAAGCTCGACACTTCCAGCCTATTTCTGCCTGCCCCACCTCTGAGGTCGGTGCTGGTCTGCAGGGGAAGTCGTAGCCGACCCCAGTCAGGGTCCTTCGGTACACACATCTCCAGGTCTGCCCAAAGGTGTTTATTTTTTCTGAGCACCCACTAACACCATTTGAGAGTCCTCAGGCACTCAAGTGGGAAAAACTGTACAGAACGAACACAGTCTGAAGGGTTAGTGCTCTACTTTCTCTCTGCTCGAGGAGCAGTGTGCTTCTCAGACAAATCTGCTAGAGAGCTTGCTTTAGTTTTCCTCATCGAACGTATCTCCATGGGCATTATATAATACAGTCACTGAGTTATTGGTCTATTGCCCACTAGTAGCATATAACTCCATGAGAGCCTAAACATGTTTTTGTTCACTGCTCTATCCCAGGATCTGGAAATGTTCCTCATACATAGTAGATGCTCCGTAAACTTGTGTTGAATAAATGAATAGATAAACACGGACCCTATTAAGGGAGAGACAGGAAAAAAATATTGTTCTCAGCCATCAAGATTTAGGCACTTGAGTTGAATAGGAAATTGTCTTTGGAAAGGTAGAATCCCTTTATCTCTCTGCATTGCATTGGGATGCAAGCCTCAGCCACGCTCTGCAACACAGAAATATGAATACACTTATGAGTCTTTAACTAGATATGCCCAGGACACACTGATTTGTATACACTTTTATCAGCTAGCTAATCGCAGGAATTGAACTTAGTGGCAAGAACTCTTTTGACAGAGTGGATGGGAGAGAGCAAGTAGGGGCCAACAAGGTAGGTATAATCACATCCTGAGCCAGTTCAATACACTCACAGATAACAGGACTTGAAACTGTCCAGGAGCAAAGAGCAGTGTCTGAAACTCACAGACTAATAGTGTTTATTCAGCCTTTGAAGACTGAGTGTGCACCCTGAGTGTGCACTCTTTATTTCTTTGGAAAGCTAACCAAATTTTCTACCAAAGATGTCTGGTAGGTTTGTAAGGCCTAGGATCCTGTGATTACAAAGTCACTCTTTAAGTATCCTGGTGCTTTCTTTACATGCTAATGGGGAAGGATGAATCACACTTTCTACCTTTTGGGCTGTGGAGTCCCTTTGTCCACAACCATCAAGATGGTACTATTCATACCATCTTGAGCCAGCATTTCTATTTGTAGCTTCTAATGTCATCCCTCTTTGTGGCCCAGAAAAACATATGTTTTTACATACATTTCTGGGGATATTTTTATGAAATGCTGGGTCAGAGCCCTTTCTAGAATAATTAGAAGAGCTAGCAAAGTTTTGTGGGGGAAAAATATTGTCATTTTTTTCTCCTTATATTTCTTTGAAACAATCCCAGGGACGAGGTTTGAGGGAACTTGGTTGGGCTTAGGATCCCTCCTGCATCAACAAATGGCAACCCCAACTGTCAAAGCTGACTTTGCACAGAAGTTTCAAAACCAGAAACCAAAATAACTGCCAATAAGAACCTACTGACAGCGAGATTTCACGGCATTTTTCCCTGTTGTGTAACCCCAGCCTCCCTCTCACCTTCCCTCCCGGAGAGCATTCTACGGGGAGGGATCGTTTTCCTCTTCCTGACCCGAGCAAGTGCCCCATGAATGCGTCTGTAGTTTATAAGACTCCTCGGGGCAGATTGGACGTGGCAGGAGAAGACTGCAGGGATCAGAGCGGGAGATGAGATCTGAGACTGGGAGTTCTCTCCCAGCCTCCCTCCAGATCAGGGTGGCCCCAATGAGAGCTCAGGTCTGGGGATTTGCACAAAGAGTAAACCTGTATTTACAAGTAAATTCCAGATCAAAAGCAAAACCAGTTGCTGTATTCAAAGGGAAAAAGGAGTTGAAAAAGGTCAGCAGGAAGCTTCCAGCAGAAGTTAGTGAAAAGGAAAAAGATTTCATGGCATTTCCCTCTGAGGGTGGCAATGGGCAGACCCGCCAAAGAGTGGTACATGAGTGACTTTAATGTGAATGATAATAATGACAGAACAACAACAGCTACCTTATGTATCAAGCCTCTGCGATGCCCACTGTCACAACTTCTTCCCATACCTTAACCCATGCAGGCACAAAGTGATGTGTGCAGCCGCCTGTAACTCCGCCTCGCAGAGGTGGGTCCCAAGGCTTAGAGAAATTAATCCCAGCGCTTCAGAGAAGAGCTAGGATTTCGACGCAGGTTCTTCTGACCCTCAGCTAGCTCTCCCAGTCCCTGGGCAGGGCTGCTGTCCTGGGAGCTTTGGAATGAACTCTGGATGGGATATTCCGGTTCCGACCGTTCCCTCCTTCCTCCGGTTTCTCCTGCCTGTCAAGCACGCACGGAGAGAAAAGAGGTAAACTGAGGCGATCCCTGCTGTATTTTTCTCCTCAAAGCGACTCTCTGTCCATTTCTTAGAGCTGGGACATACGGACCCCTGTGATGGGATGGCAGGTAGCAACGAGAAGCCCACCGAGGGCCACATGCCATGCCAGCCCTGTTGCATGATGTGTCCGCCCAAGACTCCCGAGCCTGTGGGGCGCCCACTTGGATTCCGTCTTGGTTACTTCCTTACCTTCCAATCTGAAAGCTCAAGTTTGCAATGATCTTCTGTTTCTAAAAGCACTGTAGCCCAGCTCAGCTTTTGCTGACTCCTCACACGCCTTCCCATGAACATAGCTTCCTGCAGCCACCAGCACCAATGTGGCAAGCAGCTGAGTGGGAATGCTGAGGCGAGCCAGGGAGCCCGAGGCAATGTTGCCTTGGCAGCGGCTCCCTGATTCGGCAAGGGGCAGGCAAGGGCTCCAAAGAACACAAATATCCCCATTTTTCTTTTTGGCAGAATTAATGGATAAATGCTTTAACAAGGGCAGCAATATGATGAAGGGAGGCTGGAAGAAAGGGGTAAAGAGAAGAAACTTCTGGCTAGACAAGACCCTCACATTGGAGCTCATCTTCTAGGTTGTGAGGATGGCTTATATCGTGCACTATAAGTCACTTAGACAAGATTCTTGTCTCCTGTGTTCTCAGAAGTTGCTACCACACTGTTGGAGCGCCACACATTTTGATTTTCTGTGGGGGAAACAAAAGCCATTTTTCTTTCCCAAAGCTAACTACAATAATTATGAAGCCAATGCCACTATCTATCATCTACATAAGACCTGGTGCTAAAAACTTATGTGATGATGATGATGATGATGATTAATAAAAGAACTTACAATTTCATGCTTTGCAGTGTACCACTGTTCTAAGTGCTATATCTATATGAGTACATGTATTAATACATGAGTTAACATGTTAATCTTCACAACAAAACCATGAGGTAGGTATTCTTATTAGCCCATTTTACAGATGACAAAATGGAACTTGCTCAAAGTCATAAACCTGAAAGGTGGGTATTTATCCCCCAGGAAACTAAGGCTCAGAGGGGTTTAGGAACCAACTCAAGATCATACAGTGAGAAAGTGGTGAAGCTGAGTTTGAAAACAAGCCCGCCAAACTCCAAAGGATGTGCTGTTAGCCACTAAGCTTAACTCTCTACCACACTCTGTAGGTAGAGATACAGACACACATATATACCTATGTGCCTATATATGTAAAGACACACATACGTCCACGCCACCCAGAAAAGTAGAGGCTTGATAGGGTCAAACACCCGTCTTGTGTTTCTAGACAAGACTTTGGGACTCTAAGCTTCTAAGAGCATTTCTTAGTGACTCCAAAAAATGTCCCATCTTGGAACGCACAGAAAAGGGCTGTATATGAAAGTGACTTGGACTACATGGAAAAGGCAGCTGGAGGCTCCTTTGGACCCAGTCCTGCCACCTATAAGCTAAAAGGATCAATATTTTAGCAAAACTGCAATCCACCCTGTTTGGGAAGTCCTTCCTTGGAGAAATGCTCCAGGCATGTAAGCAGGATGTGAACTGGGAAGCCACCCATCTTCTCCCCTTTCCTCTCCTGCAGTTCTGCTCCTTCACCTGTGCTGCATTTCATAGTCCCCAGAATAAAAGCAAATGTGTTGAATAGAGTCAGGTTCACCACTAAAACCAAACACTGCCCACCACCTAAAAGATCCCAGTTACGACGTTCCTTTGTCTTTATTTTTCCTCCAGGAAAACAGAACCCCAGTAGTTAAAATGGAAGCATTAGAAGGCCCAGAGTGTATCACGAGCACCATTTGCCTAGAAGACGACCAAGCTGCAGATTCCTTATTTCCCCTGAATGAACAGCGACTACGCCTTCATCAAAACCTGCCTGCGGCTGTGCAGGGCAGGGCAGGCCATGAGGCGCCAGCCCCCCTCTGAGCCAAAGCCGTGTGAACTAACTGCACCACCTGAGGCCTCTCCTCCAGAACTGAATAAACACTGCTGCACATAGCAGCAGGGACAGGCATGCTGTGTGCCTGCCTGTCAGCACACAGTGTGACTGCCGGCCAGTCCTCTCCGTCTTTCAGTTTTATGTTTCTCAAATTCTAATGGAGTCACAGCCACAGCAGAAAGAGTTCTGCTCCATTCCTGTGTTCTAAAAAGCTGGAGGGCCCTGGGACACATGAGCTGTGGGGTTCTCTGGGGCTCAGGTTTGGAGGGAGTGAGTCCATTCCCAAAGCAGACTCCATGCCCGAGACAGATAAAAGAGGATGGCCACTGTGAGCCCACACTTCTCTGCAGCTTCCCCTCAAAGTTGCACAGTGATAGATGCTGGGCAAACCCTTTTGGTCCTAACACCATATGCAATGTACATGTGTTGTCCGACTAGGATTAGTTTGTTATTGCTCCTTTAAGTAGGTTAAGCTTTTTAATGCAGGGGTAATTAAGATTATGGTTAGACAACAATGAAAGAAATCACAGGGTTTAATGAGGATACCATAGCTACCCCCAAATGGAAAGGATAACAAGTGTGCTTTTATTGATATGAGAAAAGATGGCAATAACAGCTACATAGTACACAGCCCTAGCCACCACCATCTGATAGAATGGGGAGCTCACCTGACCACTAAGGTAACGCGACCATCACTTTTGGAACTCGTTTTTTAAAAAGGACTTCCTCTTCTTTGCTTATTAAATCCCCCGTGGTTGCTAATTTCTAAATACTCAAAGCATATAGCTGTATGCCCTCAAAGATAAAGATGGTTAGGCTGACACACCCTTCCTGCTCACAGATTCTGGGTTTCTGCTGGAGAGAACTTAGAGGAAAAAGCGGGAACTCTCTCTCAGCTGGTTCTGTTCATAAACTGTCTCACCAACCCGTCCGTTGCCGGGGCTTCAGCAGCTCTCTCTCCTGCCTCTCTCCTGGAAGGATACGAGAGACCCTTGACCAGCCCGAGTGCTTCTAATTGGTCCTGCCTCACTCCACCCCCACAGAGCGGCCCAGCTGAAGGCTCTAAAAGGCCAGCTTGTCCATGCTGCTCCCCCGGGTTAAATGCCCGCCTAAGGGCTCAGGAACTCCACTTTAAGGAGCATCTCCTGTAAGTAATATTTGCACACTTTTAAAGACAAGAACATTCAAATCGTCACTGTGTACTGACTGGCAACACATTTAATGTCTATCATTAGTGGAGTGGGTAAATAAAGCATAGTTCAACCACATCGTTAGAAAACATGGGGCTGTGGAAGAGAATGAGGTACATCTAAATGTGCCAAATGTGCTGATATGGAATAATCTCAAGATTCAAAGCAGGGCGTGCACAGTATGCTCCTGTGTGCACAACAGAGGACGGAGAAAGGAGCTATCGTATGAACAGACGGCTTCTGCAAAGGTGCACACGAAGTTAATGATCACGGCTACCTTCTTCTGGGAGGGAGGCTGCGGAACTGAGGGTACGCGGTACCAGAGATTTCTTTTACTGTGTGCTGTTGTGGATTTTAAAATCATGTATGGACATTACCTTTGCGACAGGAAACACAAATTCGAAAGGAAAACAAGACCCTACATATAAAAGCACTTTATCACCATCTAATGAAAGCACTTCATCCGCCGGCCCCAACCTACCTTTGACGCCTCCTGGGTTGGCTCAGGTCACACCATGCCAACCACCACTGCTCGACCTGCTCCAACAGCTACCAGAGTGTTCCACATATGCACACGGCTGGGTGTCCTCACATGTACAGAAGACGATAACCGCACCCATTACACAGATGTTTTTGAGAATTACATGAGATAAAGCACTAGTACTTATAATAGCGTACAGCTGATAATAAGTTCTCAATAACTGTTACTTGCTATTATTGTGGAGTTTTTTAAAGGTTTCTTTTTTTTTAGAGAGAGAGAAGGGAAGGGAGAAAAAGAGGGTGACAGATATTGGTCAGTTGCCTCTTGTGTGCCCCCAACTGGACCTGGCCCATAACCCAGGTATGTGTCTTGACTGGGAATCAAACCAACAAACTTTTGGTTAGCAGGCCAGTACTCAACCCACTGAACCACACCAGCCAGGGCTGTTTTACCCTACTGCTGTTCTACTCTGTAGAAAGGCCGTTGCTCCATTCTCTGCCTGGTGGAAGGCTACTCGTTCTCTACGGCCTAACTCAAACATCATCCTCGGTGTCTTCTTCACCACCTTCCAGCTCTGAGACCTTGTTCATGTCCTTTGTGTAGTGCTTGTCACACTCTATCACGATTAATCACATACAGGTCTGCTTCCATCCACACCTTCTAGGATCTAGAAAGCAAGGATTGTGATATCTAATTTTATAGAGTCTAACATAGTTTTCCAATAAGTATTTAGAGAAGTTAGGTGTAATGCAAGCAGTGCAAAAATCCCCAGAAGGTGCGGCTTGTATGTACCACAGCAATCGAAATCCTCTCAGTGTGTCTGCTGATGGTTCCCTCACTGTGTGACACTAGAGGAACCTTCTGGGAAATAGGGATCAGTGTGTGTGCCAAGTTTCCCCCAAAGGTGAGCTAAGCACTTCACACCATTTTGGCTGTCAGGCCTCACTGCTCGCTGCCCGTCCTTCTTGCCAGAATGCTGGGCCAGCTCTTAGTACTTAGTAATATAGATTGGGAGCTAACACTGGGCCAATGTCTAATTTAAAAGATGGACTATGCTTTAAAAGCCCTAGAAGACCAAAAGAAAAAAAAAAGACCTGAATAAATCATTACAAGAGGAATCTCTTGGCTGATTATCATTTTGGATTTGAGTCTCTAAAATTAACACAATAGCATATTCAATTGTCCTCCATGCTCACGTGGGAAGTAATATGTTATTCAAAGATATGAAACAAAATTCCAGAGTTAAAATATCTGAGGGAAAAAGGGTTTTTTGTTTTTTTTTTAACGCTGATATATTTCTATAGAATCCTCTTGAGGTACTTGCTTATGATTCAGGTTCTCAAGCTCTACCCGAGGCCTACTAAATTAGAATCTGGCAAGGACCCTAGAATCTGCTTTTCCATAGAGGATGCCTTGGTGATTTTTGAATATATTAAGCTGAGAGCCACTGATTTATGATAGCATTCAGGAAATTCAGCTCGAAAGAGAAAGTACAGCAAATGTAAAGATCTCATGAAACGTCGAGCTTCGCCAAACCACCAGACACCTACCGTGTGCTGCTCCCCGTCCCTCGTGCTCTTTGGGCAGGGATTCTGTATCTTTGCTGTCGCTAGGCATCTCATACAATGTCATGCTTGCAAAAATGTCAAGCAAAGTTTGGACAACTGTTCAGAATTGAAATGTGGTTAACTAGTGACTGATTCTCTTTCCCTTATACTCCATATCAAGTTTCCCGATTCTAATTCGTGCTACACTTGCCTGCATCTCAAGCCTGATTAGGACTAATGGTCACGGGAAGGAAAAGAGCGAGCAACGCAGTTTGCCTTGGGTCTCAGGTAATGTGGAACCCAAATAATGAGAATTGTATCAAAATTGTACTGTGCCTTTCACATCCATTTGTTTCGCATTTTAAAAGCCTTTCTTTTGAGTAGATCCAGTTGCCTTTCCAGTTCTTTTTTACATAAATCCCTGTAAGCACATGGCATAAAGGTAATAATCAAAAGTAACATACTCCACTCAGTGCATTCCTCTTCCCCCACAGCAGACAAGTCAGCTCAGCATGACTTGGGGGTCACTCTGCTTCATGAATGAACCTATGTATTAACAGAGACTTATTACAAGCTACAGTCTCTAGTGGGAAGAGCATTTGTTTTCAAATCAGTATCTAGGCTTAAGATGCACTTCATCTTTTCTTAGGTGTACAACCTGAGTGAAGCAAGTTCTTTCTCAACCAGTTTCCTTATTTGCAAAATGAGAATAGGAATTCCCACTTTCAGATACTTGTCATAAGAATAAAAGAAATGATATTGAAAAAGCACTTAGAATATTGTCTTGTACACAGTAGGTATTTAATAATGTCCTTAATTCAATCATCATATGACAAAGCATCAATGATTTCCTATTATGAGTTATCAATGAACTGTGTTGCTTTGGGAAACACTAAGGATAGCACAGATCATGCTTAAGTTGCTACTGTGGTGCTTATATATTGTATACAATTGATTTAGGTTAACACAAAACACTTCACAAGGCAATAGGTGATCAATTGCTAGATTAAGCATTTAACTAAAAAATGCAATAAATAAGAGAAGTGAAATAACTCTGGGACCAGAAAACCAATTTGCTGGGATCACCCTGATTATTACTGAGGCATATGTGAAGTATGGATGGAGCTGGCAGTTATTTCAGAAAATGAGTCAAGGAAGACCTTTCTCAAGAGGGAAGGTTTCATCAGAGACCTAAATGAAATAAGGTAGCATGCAAGAAGAAATCAAAGGAAAGGTGAAGGAGCAGCAAGTGCAAAAGCAGGAATGAGCTTGGAGTGCAAGGTCCTGCGACAACACCAGTGTGTCTAGGAGAGGTGAGCCTGGGAGCAGTAGCAAGAGATACAGTGCGGGAGGGGAGTGAAGGCTGGATCACACGGAACCTTCTCATCCATCAAAAGAGAGAACTGTATTCTAAATTGTGATGCCAGGCCATCGAAGGATTTTGAGCAAGGGAGTAGCATGATTTAATTATTTCCTTTTCTAATATCATGTGTAAACAACAGCCTATGAGGGTAAGAGAATAAATATGAGATCAATAGGAGATTAATACATTGGTCTAGGAAAGATGACAATAGCTTTAGCTATTGGAGATGAGAAATAGAACTAAAAATATAGTCATTAAAACAAGAAGTGAATAGATTTTCAAAAGATGATGAAAATATGACAATCTGATGGACAATACACTAAAAGTAAAGAGGGGAGATTAGAAGTGAGAAATAGGAGTGTCAGAAAAAGATTACAATTTGGGGAATAAAGTGTAAAGGCCTGGAATCTGGAGCCCGCATACTTGAATTTGAATCCTGAGCTGATCACTTATTACCCATGTGCCTTTGGAAAAGTTCCTTAGCATCTCTAAGTCAGTTTCCTCATTTCTAAAACAGGAGTAATCATGTGTACATCATAGAGTTATGAGAGTTAAATGAGAAACCTTATCAATTTCTTGTCACATAGTAGATCTTTCCAAAATATTTGTTCTTTCCCTTATACCCCTGATTGAACTTAAACTTTATTCATCCCCTTTCAATAACAGGATATCTCTAAATACCATTGTTTAGAAACACGTGTGACTTCTTCATGGAGACTTCGTTGTAGTAGATCAATAATTATAGTGTGTTTTTGTTAATTATTATATTCTTTAACAATTCAAGGAGAGTTCTAAAAACTGGCTTAGCTTTATGGCATTTTGGAAGGAGATTTCTAGGCAAACTGTGGTGTGGTCAGATCACACCAAGGGGAACCTCTGTGCCAAGCCTTATTTAGCAGATGGCTCAGTATCCGTTCCACTGATATTGTGAACTGTTAGCAGACACATTATGGGGCAATTTTGATTGTCTGGGACTCTGTACAGGGGGAGGCAGGCTTTAAGGTAATCAAAGCATAAACTCTACACTGCTTTATGGATTAAGGTCACAGCCCCTCAATGAATGCATAATAACATAAACATGATTCCCATTTGCTCAACCAAAAGGAGAAAGGGAACAACAGAAGGGAAGTGGCTTTCATTTCCATTGTGCTGTACTAAGTGACTCCAGGATTCACTGTGATTTCCAGTCAGGCCTCACTTTTAGTACAGCTTCTTTTCCTGTTTCTTAAAATTTGAATGAACTCCACTGAACAGGTGAAGATGAGATGTTGGGTCAGAGTCTCCAAGTAAAAGATATAGCTCCAGGCTTGGCGTTTTATACTGTTAGAAGCACTTTATTAAATATGGGACATGTAGCCAAACCAAAATACTGTTAGCACAATATTGGTGTGATATGCAAAAAATAAATGGGTGTTAGGCATGGAGTAGTAGGGAAGGTAAAAGCATACACGAAGATGAAATCTCACAAGTTGGGCATAAAACAAGCAAGTACTTCTTAATCAATCGGTAGTTTGCCTCATCTCCCCCCAAAAGACACCAATGCTCAGTTGAAAGTAGTGGCTGTTCAATCAGTTTGGGCACTCCAGTTAGAACACATTACATACAATATCAGTCCCTTAATTGCTCTATGTTGCTGAGTAGTTATGTCTAAATGTGCCGTGGCCAAATAAAAGGGGCAGTTTTAGTGTTTTAATTTTCATGTTTTTAAGATTTTAATTATTTACTTCTAGAGAGAGGGGAAGAGAGGGAGAAAGAAAAAGAGAGAAACAGCAATGTGTGAGAGATATATCAATCGGTTGCCTGTCCCATGCCCCCAGCTAGGGAACCTGGCCCACAACTCAGGCATGTGCCCTGATTAGGAATCAAACCTGCGACCTTTTGGTTCCAAGGCTGGCACCCAAACCCCCAAGCCACCCCAGCCAGAGCAAAAGGAGAATTTTTGTAACAGGTGTGTTGGCTCTTAAGTAGAACTGGTTATGTCAAATCTTACCAACAATCATACTTTCTAGAGTTTAAACAATAAATTAAATCATGGCAAGAAAAAATTTCCTTTGGCTCATAGGTATTTTGATTAAAAATCGAGTTTTTAATCAAATCATTCTTGATTTCATGAAGATTTTAATAAAACCATAGAAATGTAAAAGATTGTTGATATCTTGTTCAAAAAGAAGTAGACTTTGCTCATCTATTTGTGTATCCAGCAGATGTATTATACGAATATGTTTTAGAAAATTCCAGTCCATAAATTTCTTATCAAAGAAAATGAAAAGATCTTACCTCCTGGATGTCTACACAATCTGTACACAACACTACCAAAAAGGAGGGAGTGTGATTTGCTTCCCTATAATATTGAGACTTTCCAAATGAAAACATTGGTCACTTTTCAGCTTCCTTAAAATGTGCAGAAGTCTTCTGGCCAAGATGGAGGCATAGGTAGATACACTTTGCCTCCTCGAGCAACCAAAAAAAGGACAATGATAAATTTAAAAACAAAAATCAACCAGAACTGCCAGAAAATTGAACTGTATAGAAGTCCAACAACCACGGAGTTTAAAGAAGAAACATTCACTCAGACTGGTAGGAGGGGCGGAGATGGGCAGCCAGGGCACAGAGGATGTCCAGCAAGGTGGTGAAATAGGCAGGCAAGTCAGTAGCTAGTGGATGGGGCAGCCCCACATGTGCATGTGGATAAGCCAGGAAGAACAGGGGAGTGAGACAGACCAGGCAACCCAGGGTTCCAGCGCCGGGAACTAAAGACTCAAAACCACTGGCTGTAAAAAACTTGTGGGGGTTGCAGTGGCGGAAGAAACTGCCAGTCTCACAGGAGAGTCTATTGGAGATACCCACAGGGTCCAAGAACATACACAAACCCACCCACCTGGAAATCAGCACCAGAAGGGCCCAGTTTGCTTGTGGGTAGTGGGGAAGTGACTGAAAGTGGGATGAGAGCCCAGCAAGCAGCCCTGTTTCCTCTCTGACCTCTCCCCAACATATAGCACCACAGTGCAGCAACATGAGTTGCCCCATCCCAGTGAATACCTAAGGCTCGACCCCTTACAACGTAACAGGTGTACCAAGACAAAGAAACAGGGCCCAAGGAGGAATACACCAAAACACATCATAATTAAATTACTCACTCAAGATTAAAGATAAGGAGAGAATCTTAAAAGCAGCAAGAGAAAAGGAGAGAGTTACCTACACAAGAGTTCCCATTAGATTCTCAGCTGATTTCTCGAAAGAAACCTTGCAGGCAAGAAGAGGCTGGAAAGAAGTATTCAAAGTCCTGAAAGGCAAGGACCTACATCCAAGATTATTCTAACCAGCAATACTTTGATTTAGAATGAAAGGGCAGAAAAAGTGCTTCCCAGATAAAGTCAAGTTGAAGGGGTTCATCATCACCAAGCCCTTATTATATTAAGTGCTAAAGGGACTTATCTAAGAAGAGAAGATCAAAATTATGAATGGTAAAATGACAACAAACTCACAACTGTCAACAACTGAATATGAAAAAACAAAAACAAGAACAAACTAAGCAAACAAGTAGAACAGGAACAGATTCACAAAAATGGAGGTCACATGGAGGGTTTTCAGCAAGGAGAGGGGGTGGGAGAATGGGGGTATAGGGATAAGAAGCATAATTGATAGGTACAAAGTAGACAGGGGGAGGTTAAGAATAGAATAGGAAATGGAGAAGCCCAAGAACTTACATGTATGACCCATGGACATGAACTAAGATGGGGGAATACTGGGGGGTGGGGGGATGCAGGGCAAAGGGGATAAAGGGGAAAAAATGGGGCAACTGTAATAGCACAATCAATAAAATATACTTAAAATTGTGCAAGAACACTTGATGAGATTATTGACTTTACAGAAATGGAAGGAGGTGGCCTCCTTAGACATATGCCTAAAGATGGAGATCATTGTTCCCAGACATAGAAAAGTTGTTAAAATGCTGGCTTACCATAAAATCATATTTTCAAAGTGGACAAGAAGACTATCCATCTCTAATCTGAAAATCCATTGAGAGAATGGAAAAGAAGAATCATAATAAAACAGAAATTTACATGCTGCTTCTCTGAAACTGTCTAATGATCTTTGAAGAGGCCATAAGGAAGCTGGAAGAGGAACTGGCTACACAATGAACTGTTCGATGTTAGGTGAAGACTGCAACACTCTTACAGTGAAAATAAACCTCCCTTAAAACTGAGAGAATGGCAGCTGAATTAAGCAGTCTTTCTTTTCTTTCTTTTTTACTAAAACCACACTTTATTTGAAATCCAACTTCAATTTCACTAGTTGAAATTTTCTCCACGCTTTAAAACCATTTTTTCCTGAGAAAGAGAGGTTTAACTGACAATGACAGCCAATGTGCTTAGGAGTGTACAAATATGGTGGGCAATTTAGATATGGATAGCCTGTATGAGTAACTTCCACATCAAAGGACCTGACTGCTAAGCAGCTGCTCTACCAGAACAAGTCTGTAACACGAAATGATGAACATTTGGGGAGAGCTAGAGACAAAATCTTACAAGTCTAAAAAACTGCTGTTACTAGCGAGTAAAAGTCCAAGTAGTCAATGCTCAAATTCTTTTGTTGAGAAAGTATTTAGATCAATGTCACCACATTGAATTGACATCAGGAATCAGGGTAATGTGAGCTTCATAAGGGCAGAGCGCAAGTCTAAGTATACTTTACATTGGCCTATATTTACTTTGACCACCACACAAAAGGAAAAAGGGTGTCCCGAGTTGCAGGCTGCAGGCAGGTCAGAGAACTGTTATTGGAAAAGGAAATTCAAAGAGTAAAAATACCCTACTGTATCATGAGTTGGAAAGAAAAATCTCATTGCTTTTATTATTATTTTTGATTACATATAAGTAATATATATTTAATTAGTATGGATTTTAAACATACACATTAATAGCCTTAGTAGTTTAATAGCCAATCAAGAGATAACAGGAATTAAAATTAATCATGTATCAGAGGAAAGAAATATTATCAAAATATTATTAAATCTTCCTCATACATGTGATATTTAAAAATTAGTCCTATTCTTAATTGCTATTAATTGTCACTGTTAATTAGTTCTATTGCTTTGGTTTAAATAATGGCATTTGTAGAAAGAAAAGTAAATAATACAGAATTTTTTTAATTAATATTTTCTCCTACTAGGTGACTTGCCTTTTCACTTTTAAAGATTTTATTTATTTATCTTTAGAGGGGAAGGGAAAGAGAGAGGGAGAGAAATATCAATGTATGGTTGCCTCTCGTGCGTCCCCCACTGGGATGGCCTGCAACCCAGGCATGTGCCCTGACTAGGAATTGAACCACAATCGTGTGGTTCACAGGCCCGCGCTCAATCCACTGAGCTATGCCAGCCAGGGCGAATAATACAGAATTTAATATAATTTCAAATAAACACTCATTTTATATCTTTATTTTAAGTAGTAATATTTGTTATTTATTATATACCATGTATAAGCTGTGTCCCGGGTTAGTACTCTCCCATCCCAGTCCTGGTCCTCACTCAGCCGGGGCTTCAGCGAACACTCTGCCACGACCCTTCACACAACTGCCCATCAGCCAGAGTCTGATTCCAGGGAGCCCATTGACCATGACCAATGCAGAAGTGGCTCCGTCTTTCATAAACTTACAGTCCAGCAGGAAAGAAAACATCAAACATGTAATTCCAAAAAGAAAGAAAGAAAAGTGTGTGGAGAGGAAAGATAGGGGCCATACAGCAGACGAGAAAAAGTACAGCAGGGAGAACAAATGTGGCCCAGAAAGGCTTCCTTGGGGAAGGGACAGCTAGGAGCCTTGCAGGAAAACCCTTTGCAAGCCTGAGTTTCCAGCACTGAAATAAGCCCAGGGTTACAAACCAGCAGCCTACAAGGCAAATTCAGGCCAAATGCTTACTTTGGCCATTATAATGCTTTATAAAAAGTCAGGCCCCCTATCATTTTTTTTTAAATCAGGAGATTTTTGCTTAAAAGCTGGATTTCTGGCCTCTTTTGAAAAGTAAGAAATTTCACAATACTGGGCTTAAATCCCATATTGCAACAATCAGCAGGAAATGAGTAGCCACTGCCCCCGTGAAATGACATGTGCCCTGCCCAGGTCACATCATCCCCATCACTCCCAATAGCTGCCCTGCACTGAGACTGAGTGGCTCATGTCCCTTATGCTCATGCAAACTGTTGTTTGTTGTAGAAATATATTTCTTACCCAAGCGAGAACACAAAAGGCCTGAGTGTCCACGCCTACCCAGCTTACCTTACGTGAGGTCACTGTAGGCACCTGAGCATGTGATGTGTACCGTAAGCCTGTGTCAGATAAACGAAGTTCTATTTTACTCCTTTTGTTTTGACTTTTTTATTGGTATTTCCTTAAAGTAATATTTTTCATTTAATTAATATATTTTAATCAGATTTATCAGGGTCACACTGGTTAAAATTACAGATTTCAGGTGCACAATTCCACAACACACCATCTGTGCACTGTACCGTGTGTTCATCGCCCCAAGTCAAGTCTCCGTCTGTTGCCGTTTATCCCCCCTCGTACGTTCTACCCACCCCCAGCAATCAGCACACTGTTGGCTGTGAAAAGCAGAGAGCTTTTTTTTTTCTTTGCAGGAAAGCTGTCCTTCAAAACCCATTCAGCAGCTCCCTCTCCTAACCACAACTCCTCCCCAAAGTATTTCTAAACCAAATTCCTTTCTTGATGTATTTAACCTGGCTGACCTTTCGCTGAGGTAGAGGTCTCCAGCTGGAACTGCCATTCTCCCAGGCTTATCCTGTGCCCAATTCAGCTTATGTAAGTCCTGGGAATGCTGTTACCTTCTGGGATGCATCTGCTGGTCAGGGGACTCCGACTGCCTTGAATGTGTGCCTTAGGGTGCCAAGATAATCCAGTGAGGTGCAGGAAGAAAATGTTAGCACCTCTATTTACAATTGCATCTTATAAAAAGAAAAATGAAGATATATAGACATTAAACCTACAGCTTGACACTGGTATCTTCCCTTCTTCTATGTGTCAGGCTACCACAGGTCTAGGTTTGCGCACGTATTTTTTCAACCTTAATTCACTGTGACACACTGTGGTTTGCATCTGTCGGTTTGGTGAAGTGGTTGTCCAAGGTTCAGTGGCATTATAAAGGCAAAAGAAGAACCGTAATAATGACTCAGGTGACTATATTCAAATATACTATGTTAAGTCTTTCCAATTTGGGGGCCCACTGTCACTTCCTCTGATTTTTCGATGGTTCCATCTTTCTCTTTCCCCTACAGGGGTGCCCCACCCACGGCTCATGGGCCCCACGCTATGGCCATGGAAGGCTATGAATGCGGCCCAACACAACATTGTAAATTTCCTTAAAACCTTTTTGCTCGCCAGTTTTTGTTAGTGTCTGTGTATTTAATAGGTGCCCAAGACAACTCTTCTTCTTCTAGTGTGGCCCAGAGACACCGAAAGGTTGGATGCCCCTACTGGTTAGCAAGTTCCCCTGTGCACGCTAGTAAACAGCCTCACCTCTCAGGCTTTCATTAGTTTGGAAAGACTTCCTGTGGATATACCGAACCCCCTGGAAACTATCCTCCTGCCTCTCTGGCCAGCTCTGATAAGATTCCTTTTAAAGTTCCCTCCTTCGGCTTTTAAGAAACCAGTTATCACCAAACTACCACTTTTGCTTTGTGATCAAATAGAAGTGAGTTGGCATCCTAGCTTCACTTATATGTTCTTGGTCCAGTTATTTAACCTCAGAGAGCCTCAGTTTTCTTATCTAAAAAAATACCTGCTTTGCAAGGCAGTTGAGGGATCATGTGAAGTGTCTACCACTTTACATATAATAACAACCAAATAATTAGTATAACAAAGAGAGATTTATCTGCTATAGTTTTCTAGTATTTCTCTTTTTAGCCTTGGCCATTTACCTTGTTCCCAGAATAATTTCTGAGAGAAAAAAAGACAGAGGGAAGGAAGGGTAGAGGGAGGGAAGAGGAGAGAGAGAGAGAGAGAGAGAAAGAGAGAGAGAGAGAGAGAATGAGAATCTT
The DNA here is from genome assembly GCA_004027735.1 of Carollia perspicillata. Lineage (NCBI taxonomy): Eukaryota > Metazoa > Chordata > Mammalia > Chiroptera > Phyllostomidae > Carollia > Carollia perspicillata. The sequence goes on along the minus strand of PVKM010004844.1, from coordinate 3,049 downwards.
GACTGAACCCAAATAACAGAGAAATACTTTCAAATACTAAGCTGTGCAGCTCCTAGCTGGTTGGCCATTAAAATAAACAGTTCAGAAGAAAACTTTTCTTTACAGGGTAAATTCTAGAAGCATTCAAATAGAATATTAAACATTGATTTTTGTTCACACCTACTCGGCTTCCATCTTATTTCCTCGACGGCAGGGTTTTTCTTTAAAGAGTAATGGAATGTCTGGGGCAGATTTCAGACACAAGAGATAAACCCCAAGTGTCTAAACTTGCACATATATCAGCCTCTATCTCTTTCTGATCTTCCTAGTAGAAGCACATTCCTTTGGTTTATCCTCACTTGATCTATTCCATTTTCCCACTGAGGACCGGCTGGACTCTACTTCAGTCATACCCTCGAGAGCAGAATGCATTCTATCATCCCTTTCAGTGGGGTGTCATTTGTCAACTGGAATAAGGGCCTTGATTGTAATGAGGAAACCCTGCACATCGATACCGTCTATCAACGCCTTGCTCGTGGCTTGTGCCTGATGGCGCAGCCCAGCTAGCTAGGTGTCAGAGGTAACATTCCTTTTGGAGGTTTCAATACCCCCATCATGACCCCTTGACTCTGCTTGATGACTTCCATTATTTGTTTCTATATATTGAGGAAGGTGAGATTTTTAAGCTTCCAGAATGCTGGTTAGCACTCAAAAAGATAGATAGAATATCACCTTATTTGCTTTAATTCCTGCTATTCCACAGCATACAATATCCTCAGGTTGAGTTTTGTGACTTCCCGGACCCCATTCACTCTAACTTTTAAGTGATTCTACTTTTTGTTGTGAAATACATCATTCATAAAAAGACTATATGAAGCATACATTCGCATTTGCAAAAACCACTGTGACGTGGACACCCAAATTCTCACACACACTCCCACTGTGAAATGTTAGAACATTCATGCCTCCGGAGACCTTCCCTTCCCCCGATGTAACCACCATTTTAATGTTTGTGATAATCATTATTAATAGTTTCATCATTTACATGTTATTGCTTAATAGTGTAATTTTGTTTTGCCTAGCTTAGAATTTTATATAAATGGAACAACGGCTTTTATTTGGTGACTTGCTTACTTCACTCTATGTTGATGTGAACTTAAGTCTAATACAACTCAGCAATATTCAGTATGGCTCACAAATCTCTCCTTTGACCAACAGCGCTGGGCTCATAATGGTGCTCAGTTAGCACTTGGTTGGTTGAGGGTAACAGCAATAATGGTAGCAGTGGTACTAACTAACATTTATCGTGTACTTACTATGTGCAAGTCAGGGTTCTCAGAGCTTAACTTAATCAGTAATTTGAATAATCCTCATAACAATATTACAAAATAGAATTTACTATGTTTATCCTCTTGTTAAAGACGAGACAACTAAGATCAGAAAAAGGATGTAATGTGCCCAAAGTCACACAGCAGTGAGTGTTAGAATAAAGGGAATGGTAGAAACTTAAACAGACTCAATTTACTTATTCCATGCTGACTCACAAAGGTATGACCACAGTAATAACATGAATAGTAATGGCTGCTAACTTGCCGGGTATCTTTACTCTGCCAAGTATTTAATTCATCCTCCTACACGATCTCATTCATTCTTGGAATGATTTATTATGATGGGTACTTTATTTCCAATTTAAAAGCAAGGAAACTGAGGCTCACAGAGGTTAAATTGCCTAAAGAGCTAGTAAGTGGCAGGCTGGGATTTGAACCTAAATAGATCTGACCTCAACATCTAAACTCTGCCATAATACCCTGCTGCCTCTCTATAGATTTCACCAGCTCTTTAATATTGATGCCAATATAATACACCTATCTGGAGCTTTTCCAGATAGGTGTATTGTATTGTTAATAAAATAAGAACTGTTTGCATGACATCGATGTAACCTGGCAGCCAAGAAGAGCAGACTGGAATGTGCATGTGTGAACAATGATGACTTTACTGTACTAGTCAGTCGGGGTGGTAGATGCTGCCATTGAGTGGGCATGTGCGCGGTGTGGCCATTGTATTCAAAATGACTGAGCAAGTACAGCAACGAACCTGCATCGAGTTTTGTGTTAAGCTTAAACATTCCTCCACAGAAACTATTTGGTTGATTCAGAAGGCTGCAGCTATGAGCAACTGGTGATTGGCAGCCTCATCAGACAATGAGCTTGCTCATCCATCTTGTCTTCTGCTGAGTTTTTTTGGCAAAACATCAAATTGCCCAGGTGATTCAGCCACGCTACAGTCCAGATTTGGCACCTAGCAACTTCTGATTTTTCCCAAAATTAAAATCACCTTTGAAAGGGAAGAGATTTCAGATTGTTGATAAGATTAAGGAAAATAAGATGGGGCTACTGATGGTGATTGGGAGAACTTTGTGAGGTCCCAAGGTGCCTACATTGAAGGGGACTGAGGCGTCATTGTCCTGTGTACAATGTTTCTTATATCTTGTATCTTCTTCAGTAAGTAACTCTTTTTCATATTATATGGCTGAATACCTTCTGGGCAGCCTACACACACACACACACACATTTGTGTGTGTGTGTGTACATATATATACATACATATCTCACCTCTCATTACAGGACATTATGGGAAATTTTTCTTAAAAACATGAAGTTCAAACTTCCAGCTTGCAAGGACATGCAGGGAAGAATGATCATCAATAGTTGGAGTAACTCCACTCCAAGAAGACAAGCAACCCAATTAAAAAATGGGCAAAGGACTTGGACAGACGCTTCTCCAAGGAGGACATACAGAGGATTCAGAGACACATGAAAAGATGCTCAATATGGCTAGCCATCAGAGTAATGCAAATTAAAACCACAATGAGATACCACTTGACACCGGTAAGAATGGCCGTCATAAACAAAGCAACAAACAACAAGTGTTGGAGAGGTTGTGGAGAAAAGGGGACCCTAGTGCACTGTTGGTGGGATTGCAGACTGGTACAACCACTATGGAAAACAGTATGGAATTTTCTCAGAAAACTAAAAATGGAACTGCCTTTTGACCCAGCAATTGCACTGCT